>LUGF01025729.1:8411-23155 GCA_001625245.1 Calycopis cecrops
CGCACGAAACGCGACAGCACAGCTGTCACTTTACGCCAGTCTCGTGTAAGCGAGAGGTACCTCCCCGGTCGTGCCGGCCCAATTCGACTGCATGCAAGCATGCAGTGTGGCACTCCACAAACTACACCACTACCTCTTACAAATTTTTAAGAAAAATATAATTGTATTTATGTTTAATGTTATAATGTTATAATGTTGGTTGCCAGGTTTTCAGAATAAGTGTGGAGGGATGATATGTATGCTGCGCTGCGCACCGCGCTGCACGCATAAGTAATTACATATAGGTACATAACGCGCACCCTCCGCGCGCCGTATCTATCACGAGTTGCAGTCAGTAACATAGATAATACTTGGTCAGTAATAAACGAGGTTTGAACATTACCAGTTGTTTCACGTACATATCAGGAATACATTTTGATTCTGAAACAATTAGCTTACGATTGCGATTTTAAATATAGAACTAGATGCTTATCCGTTACCTAACATTGAAACTATGGCCAAAAATATTACGAAGTACAATTATTGTACTCAAATAGATTTAAAAAGTGCGTAACATCAGGTACCAATATTGAAAACGGAACGTAAATACACAGCATTCGAAGCATATTGTGCTCTCTATCAATTCACTCGTATTCCATTTGGTGTGACAAATGGAGTGGCTGCCTTCCAGACAACATTACAAATTTATAATACAAACAGAAAATTTAAAAGGTACTTTTAGCTATCTAGATGATATTACCATTTGTAGGAAAACCAAGGAATATCACGATGAAAATTTAAACAAATTCATGAATGCTGTACAAAAATATAAACTTACATTGAACAAAGATAAATGTAAAGGAGACTGGGCAAAAGTGGTCTATAAACCAATACAGATACTGTTATGGTATGCATGTAGAGGTACCTCTTAAATACCCATGTGCCAAGGGGTATCAAAATCTGACCCGGCAGTTTTGAGAAAAATGATAAAATAGAATATGTCATATTGGTACATTTTTTAGTTAAGTAAAAGTTATTTTTCTAAGGGCCGATTTTTAATTCCTTAGATAAACAGATGGATAACTATCTGTCAGATAATATTATCTGTATGCTTATCAGTTGAATAAATATTTTCAATTTTTCAATCGTCTGTTATCCAAATAATAGTTATCTAGCGGATTTCTCTAACTATCTTCACACCACTATGTGCAAGCGAGACGTACTTATGTCACTTTCGACTAGAAAGACTGAAACAAAACTGTCAAATGTCAATGTGAAAAGACACATTAACATTTGACATAAGCAAGTACATATTTTAATAAGTTTGTGTTTGTAATTTTGTATTCTCATTTGTGATTCTCATTTCTCTTTGCTGTTGTTGCTCTTGTTTAATTTCTTTAATAATTGATAACAAAAATGGAAAGTATAAAAAAACGTGAGCGTGCCTCCAATTTTTCAAAAAGTGAGACACACTTACTAACAGAGTTGGTGGCCAAGCACAAAGATGTTTTAGAATGTAAAAAAACGGACGCCGTCACAAATAAAGACAAAGAAAATGCGTGGGTCCAAATCGCTTCCACATTTAATGCTACGACGAGTCAGAGTACCGTTCGTAGCGGTAAAACACTAAAACTTAAATATGAAAGCTTAAAAAAAGCAACTAAAAAGAAGATGGCCTGCCACAGGCAGGAATCGTACAGGACTGGTGGCGGCCCTTCTAATGCACCGGACATTGATGATGTGGACGAAAAAATTATATCGATTTGCTCCAACATTACCGGATTAGATGCTAGGAATGATTCGGATAATATACCAGGAATACTTTTTCCCTGTCCTAAGTTATAAGATTACAACCTCTAATTTTGATTAACTCTTTATCTATTCAAACCTACAGAAAATTCCAAACTGTCTGAGGGAGTACCAGATGTAATAATTCCAGAAAAAAGTGAGGAATTTCAAATATTTATAGAAGAAGAAATTGTTGGTAAGTTTTATGTTATTATAAAGTGATGTTATTTGTTATTATCTGTAAATATTACATTAATGTTTTTAAAAATAATGTTGTATCACATTCTAACTACTATCATTTCTTATTTATAGATTCTATCAGAAACACACAAGATCATAGCCCGAAGGCAATTGCAGCCATATCAGCTGTTAATCTTACTGATGAGAACCAGGGAGAAAGTCAAAAAGGTGGATTATATGTAACCTCTTTGTTTTTTTAAACTTATTTTTAAATCATTTAATCTTAACTTATCTTATATCTTGTTATTATATAAATAAATTAATTATAACTTATCATAATTTCAGAAAACAGTTGGATTTCATGGAATCCAAAATCATTGCAGTCAAAAATGAGTCCATTTCTAAAAAAGCCAAAAATTTCAAAAGCCGGAATTACTGAAAAAATTGATAAACTGACACAAGCTCGGTTAGATTTAATAGAACTGCAAAAATCAATTGCCATAAAAGAGCATGAGTTTGCATGTGAGGAACACAAATTGAAAATGTTATCTTTACAAAATGATGAAAAAAGGAAGCAGGAAATGCATGATCTGCTTAAAATTCAGTCTACGCATTTCCAGTCAAATAATTTAAATATATAATATTAATATTAAATTACTAGCTGCCCGCGGCTTCGCTTGCATCCAAATTATTTTTTTTTATTATATTGCCTAGCTTAGTTTGAGATTCTTGATTAGATTTTACTGAATTATTATATGTATAGATTATGTTAATTTTATTATATCAGTTTCATGATGATCAGTTGGTTAGTTGTATTGTGAGAGCATAACAAACAAGCTCACATTCACATTTATAATATTAGGAATCTAATATCTCAGAATATATATGTCCACCGTAAGATTGTAAAAACCATAAGATTACAAAATAACTCTGAAAATTGTAAACTATCGGAAAATTGTGAACTGTATAAATCATTTACAATTATTAAATTACAATTTAACACATTATTTTTCGTTAGTTTATAATCTTCCCGGAGCAAATTGTAATATTTACAGTTTACAATTTTCAGAGTTATTTTGTAATCTTACGGTTTTTACAATCTTACTTACGGTGACATATATATACAAAGTTTCATGATGATCAGTTGAGTAGTTGCAGCTTAAAAGCGTAACAAACAAACTCACATTCACATTTATAATATTAGTAAGGATTTATTTTATATTAGTAGTTTAATTTAATAAATAATAGGTTTTATAAATAAAGAAATGACTTAAAAATTCCTGTGTTTTATTGAATTTCAATTTAAATTTATAACATTTACAGTAAATGTTGTTAGTTCTTTCATTTGTGTTGACCTTAAAACTCTTTTCTTTGTGCATGTATGCATGGGCCCTATGGCTTGGTACTAAATATATAATTTATAACATAGATTCAAAATATTCAAGGACTCTATCTCTTGTATTGTAAATTATCTGTGTTTGTTCTGCATGTATTGTTGGAAATATTGGTTGCCGTGGAACTATTACTTCAGGGTCTACAGGAGGCTCTCCCTCATTTCTGCAGCGTGCTAAATTATGTAGTATGGCTGTAGCTACAATTATATCTTGAGACAATGGTATCTTACATCTCAATCCAATACTCAGCACAGGGAATCTTCTTTTCCACACACCAAAACATCTTTCTATCACATTTCTAGTTCTAATGTGAGACTCATTGTACAATTGCTCGACTTGAGTTTGAGGATTGCTGAGAGGTGTTAACAAATAATTGTTTAGAAAATAACCACTATCTCCAAGAACAATTCCATTCCCAAAATCACCAGTGTCACATCTGTATTTAGCAGATGAATTAGTAAATATTAGACTATCATGTGTTGAACCGGGCCAACGAGCTACAATATCAACAAATTGTAAATTTGCTGTACACATAGCCTGAACATTTAAAGAAAAAAATCCTTTACGATTTCTAAAATTTTCTGCAGTAGTTCCTCCTGAAAAAGTAATTATTATAATAATACTTATTATATACAACATTATGTAATTGGTAATGTAGAAAATATTATTTGTTTTAAACTTTGCCTAGGAATTTTATATTCAATGCTGAACAATCAATAATTACACAAAAATCAAGGAAGTTACACTAAGTACCTGGTGAAATAATTTTAATATGAGTACAATCTATTGCTGCAATCACTCTTGGAAATCTGGCTATGTTGTGAAATTGTTCCTGTACGGTCATAATCTCCTCTCTAGTGCTGGGTAAACGAACATATCTTGGTCGTAATGAAGCGATGGCTCTAGTCACCTTTTGAACAATCTTACATAATGTAGAATTATGGATTCCACCAAAATCCCCAACTGTTATATAAAAAGTTCCTGTTGCGTAAAATCGTAATGTGAGTAGAAGTTGTTGCATTGGTTGGATACACTGGTTTCTGTAACAAAAGTAATTCTATATATAATTTACATTTCCTTTGAGCAACCAGACAACCTTTTCGTATAATAATACCCTGAATAAGAAGTATCAAGTGTATACCCACTTGATACCAAAGTACCTATACATCAAGTGTATACTTGATACCTACTTCTTATAAGAAATTGCTTACCTTTTTGTATTCTGTTTGATTTTATCGTGAATCAATGAAAGTAAAAAGTTAACAGTTTCCTTTTTAAGACGGAATCTTCTCCAAAATTCTGTATCATCCCAGTTATTAAAATTATCCAGTCGCTCTCTTACAACTCTTTCTTTTCTGTCAGACGGTATTAAATAGTTGAGTATCTGTCTATCCTCTTCGATTGCTTCATCATCGATTACTTCAAAAATATCCATTTTCATAAAAATAATACTTTTTCGCAAAACAACATTCAAAATAATCAACTGTAAAGTGTAAAACGTCTTAATATCCCACAGATAAACCTTTAACCGGCCGTCATACGCGCAGATAAATTTACTCTTCGGTTAGAGACTTTATTCTAGGAATAACGTCTATCTATTGATTGAAAAATTGAAATTTTTGCTATCGGAGGAATAACTCCTATCTGACACTTTATCTGGCTATTGAAAAATCGGCCCTAACTGTATTATACTTCAGTGGCTATCTGATGTGTTTATCTGCTAGATTAAACAATTTGCTACATAAGGAAACAGATTTGTATCAAGCGGGTCCAAAAAAAAAATAAGGGCAGTAAAAAGTTTGGTTATGGGATGCAATAGACTCTCTCGTAGACGTGTACCCATTCCTCTGAAGACACGTCTATTATTTGTGTACAGGCATTATATACCTCCAGCGGCAAGGTTGTGTAATATTCATCTGGACTTAGATGATTGGGAAGAACTAACCAGAGCACCTAATGCAACTCATAGTTTTAATGCTGAGCAAGTTATGGACATGTTATCATTTTACGACAATGCTGTTCAAAATACACGTCGATTAAACTTCAAAAATCTTGAGCAGGTCGATTCTGACGAATTATATCATTTAACTGGGCGGACACATGAACAATTCCTAAGAATTATACAAGAAACACCATCACTACAATAGGTGTAAAACGCCTAATACAGCTTTGGCTATTTTACTAACCAAATACAGAACCGGCGATTCCAATGAGAGGCTGAGTTTATTGTTCCACTTAAGCCGACGTAAGTTGGAGCGACTCATGAAAATTGCAAGGACTGCTTTGACACTAGATTTTGTCCCTATTCACTTAGGATGGGACTATATAAACAGAAATGATATAGTTTCCAGAAATCTTGCTCTTCTAGATCAGTTATTTGGAAATCCAGATGCAGAACCTGAATTAAGAAAAAGTGTAATAGTTTGTGACGGCACATACGTGTACATTCAGAAAAGCTCGATTTTTTTGTTTCAAAGATACAATTACAGTCTACATAAATATACTAACTTATTAAAGCCTTTTCTTTTTGTGTGCACAGACGGATATATAGTGGAAGTGACTGGACCACATGCAGCGACTACTTCAGATGCGCGAATATTACAATATGTTTTAAGTGAAGAAGAACATCCGTTTCACATCTTATTCAACCAGGGCGATATATTTATATTGGATAGAGGTTTTAGAGACGTTATTAATGATCTCGAATCAAATGGCTATGAGACACATATGCCTGGAAGCCTCTCTAGTGCTGAAACACAATATTCGACCACTGAAGCCAATAAAACACGGACAATCACCACGTGTAGATGAGTCGTGGAAGTCGTTAATGGACGTTTTAAGAGCAATTTTAAATTATTTCGGCAGGAATATTTTAACTGCGCTATGCCACATATGTTTATAGATTTTCGAATAGCAGCTGCTCTATTAAACGCCTTCCACGAACCCATAAATGATAGTTTCTACGTGTCTTGTTTTTTTGTGGACAGAATAAATGAAAGGATGAATGTAGAGAATATACTTGAGAGTTTCGTAATAACAAATAATTTAAATAGGCAACGTAGGCTACACGTTCCGCACGTCCAGAGTATGTCAGGAGACTTGCCAGAACTAAATAACTTCCCGCGCTTATCGGAAAGTGAACTTATTATATTTGCACTAGGCACCTACCAAATAAAACTTGCCAATAGTTATTATAGTGAACATGTGAGAAATGGTATACCGGGTGTTCCAGACCACCCGTCCAGGCTGATTATTTCGAAAAGTTTCAAAAAAAAATCAAAACAAAAAAATACGTGTCAAATATTTTTTGAAACTCTATCAAATCATACCAAAAACACCCCTCACCCCCAACCCCCTGTTAGGGGTAGGGGGTGCAAATTTAAAAATCCAAATGGAAACCCGTATTTTTTTTTCGCAGATTCGGATTTTTTATCGGAGATTATTTTTGTTTTTGTTTTGCTTTTGAACTAATTCTGTTTTGTTTTTGTTTTTATTCATGGTTTTAGTTTTGTTTTTATTTTTGTTTTTGACTTTGATTTTTGTCAAAATCAAAGAAAATCGTTTTTTGTCGATTGCAGCGCCATCTATGGCGAATCAAAAAAAATGTTCCAGACAAAATGTTTGTCTTTTTTCATGATGAATCCGAATCTGCAAAAAAAATACGGGTTTCCATTTGAATTTTTAAATTTGCACCCCCTACCCCTAACAGGGGGTTGGGGGTGAGGGGTATTTTTGGTATGATTTGATAGAGTTTCAAAAAATATTTGACATGTATATTTTTTGTTTTGATACTGTTCGAAATAATCAGCCTGGACGGGTGGTCTGGAACATCCGGTATATGCTGTTGAATTATATAGAGATACTGAACGATTAAATAGTGCCCTTAGAGACCACGGTATTGAAGGGTGGTGGTTACTACGAGGCATGATCCAATCAAGGCATGCGAGCGCAAGAACTTATTATTTTAGTTCTAACTGCATAAATGTTTTGGGCTATACTATTCAAAATAATGTAATAAAACCGGATAAGGAGCGCTTAAAACCTCTTTTGGAACCCTATACCAACTGACATTACTTCACTTAAACGCGCATTGGGAATGTTAGCTCATTATTCCAAATGGATTCAGAATTATTCATGCCATATAAAACGATTAAACAGTACGCATTTTCCTTTAAATAAAGAAGCAATACAGAGTTTTGAAACTTTAAAGTCCGAGATCGCTAAAGCATCTTTAACCGCTATTGATAATAATGAAATGTTTACTGTAAAAACAGACGCTTCAGAGCATTCAATAGCTGCAACTCTCACAGAACGAAAAACCTGTCGCATATTTTTCAAGAACTCTATCGCATACAGAACGTGGTCACTCGTCAACCGAGAAAGAAGTTAATGCCATTATAGAAGCAGTTCGTAAATGGGGACATTTTCTTCTTGGAAGGCATTTCATTTTAATAACGTATCAACAATCTATAGCGTGGCGTGGCGTGAAATAACAATGATAGCGGTGATGATAATAAAAAGAATTACAAAATGTTAGTCTACACAGTTAATAACAAAAGTAAGTCGCCTAATCAATATTTCAGCAACGTTTGTGACGCTGAATTTCGGTCAATTACACACCTTTTTTTTAAATATTAAAAGCAACAGAAGATGAAGATTTTGGAAACAACGCAAGTGTAGAAATTTCCGGTTCTACGTTTTCCGAAGGCTGATGTGTGTTGACTGACTTCTGCGAGTCATCATTATCACAGAAGCTGCTAACATCTGATCCTTCATCATCTGTACCCGATGAAAGCGTATGCCTTATTCTGAAATGAGGTACTAAAAAACTCATTTCATCTTCAAATATCCATTTTTTTGTCGTCGTGGCTGCCTGACCGCTTTTAGTTTTACGCTTCTTCAGAGCACCTCGATGGGACTCTCGAAGATGCGTCCAAGCTTTCTTGCATTCAGATTCTGAGACAAAATAAATTGTGGTGAACCATGTTAAGCGCATGTTGGGCTTGTATTTATGTAAGCTTGTGTATGTATGTGTGACATACATACACATACATACATACGCACACACAAACACACACACACACACACTCACTCACAGAGTCGCGTATACAAGTATATACCTATGTATCTAGTATCATTAAATATATTTTTTATGTTGCAGGTACTTCATAACAGGATGTACGTTCACGAATTTGTCATCGAGCTTCCGTTTAGGAGAATCCACCATTCGTTTGACTATAATAGACGTCTGCAATATAATAATCAATAAATTAATGCCAATTCATATACCTCGACCAACTACAGATTCATGGCGGAAAATTGAAGAGGGATTTAGAAATAAATGGAACTTTCCAAATTGAATAGGCGCCATTAACGGCAAACATGTAAATATTATTGCACCTCCCAATAGTGGATCGCTGTTTTTAAATTATAAAAAGCATTTCTCTATTGTTTAGTTAGCTGTAGTTGACCCTAAATATCAATTCATAGTGGTTGGTGTCGGAGCGTATGAAAAAAATAGAGATGGCAGAATCTATTCATCATCTACATTTGGAAAAGCACTTGAAACGCATTAAATGTTTAATTATTTCTTTTATAGTACAGGGGGCAAACCAGCATGGGGTCACCGAGATGATGGTGTTTTCCGACGCCCACAGATGTTGTTGGAGACGAGGCGTGTCTATTGAACACATTTAGATCATATCCTCGCTCAAATACACAGAGACTTCCAAATCTTGAACGGCAATATAATTACCGTTTATCATGAGCTAGAAGAGTTGTTGAAAACGCTTTTGGAATTATATATAAAAAAATTGCGAGTTACGACAAAAATATTAATTGTAATCCAAAGCATTTAGATAAAGTAGTGTTAACGACTTGCATTTTGCACAACATAATGAGGACATATAACATTGAAATGAAACACTACAGAACAGGAAATCACAGTTGAATTCGGCAAAGACCGACTGTTAAGTCGATTTCCAAATAATGGTGGTAACTAAATGGCTACTGCATTTAAGCCGTAGATCATGCGCAAGCGATGCTCAACGTTGGGGTGGTTACCGACGAGTCCCAACTTTTGGTGCTGTCCCATAGATATAATTGTAATTTGTGTGGTCCAATTACTGACAAACGAACAAATGATTATGAGTGCGCAACAATAATTACATAATTGATATAGGTAGGTAGGACGAAGTTATAAATTGAAATGTGAGTATTCTAATTTCAATAATTGTGATAACTGATTGTTATACTGATTGCAGTATTATAAGCCTGATTCCATTATGGTTTTATTAATGACTGTTTTAATCGTAATTTATTGAATGTACGCGATAAGAGTTACGTCGGCATAACCTCCGCAGCCACCATAACAAACAAGCGATAAGGAAGCTCTAACGAACTTTTTCTTGTATTTAGACGAAAAGCGCATATGTAATAGCTCGTAATGAACCATTGTCATTAAACCTCTATGTTTTATGCTGTAAGACATTGCATTGAAATAAAGTCAGTCTTCACCTGCTCCTCAAGCAGTAAACACCTATTATGTGTTTTTAAAAAGCCTTTCGCCCTCGCCCACAACCTATATGGCGCAGTCGGTTAACTCGCGTATAAATAGTGTTCGTCTCACATCGTCAAGCTCTACAAGACACGAGAAGAATCTACAAGTGGGACCGGCGTCAGGCAGTAGCAACCACAAAAAGAAGACTCACCTACCATCAACGCCTCTCAAAGGCAATGTTCGTGGGATAAGCATACTCTTTGTTTCTCCCGAGTTTTTTTTAATCTGTGTAAATTCCATTGCAACCTGGTGCTGGTGGTGATTCCAGAATATTTTCTTGATTGTGTTGTCGTATTCGTGGAGTAATCCCATTATTAAATAAAATGTCTAATGATAAGAGACCTCTCGACGATAAAACACAAATTAAACCAATAGAGATAGAATATGGAACTCTATCTGTATTATTATCCTCATATGATGGTAACAAAAGAACGCTATTGTTTTACATGGAAGGTGTGGAGAATGTACTAGATTTTATCTCAAATAGGGATAACCCCTACATAGCTTGTTTAATTAGAAACAAATTGACAGGCAGAGCGGTTGAAGCGCTCTCGGAAACAAGCGGTGCCAAAAATTGGCCCGAAATAAAAAATATTTTACGAAGAAGATTCGGAGAATTTAGGAGTGAAATCCAATTAGTACAGGAATAAATGTCCACAACTAGAGAAAGTAACTCGTTAGAATTCTTCGCAGATAAAATTAGAAGCTTAACTAGCTCTCTTATATTATCAAACCATAATAAAAAGAATATTATGAACAAATGGCGTTAAATACATTTTTAGACAAAATTAACTCTATTACAGCTCTAATAGTAAGGCTAATAAATGTAGAAAACCTGGACCAAACAATAGCAATTGCTAAACAGGAAGAAATTAAATTAAGACATAAAAAATTACTACAGAACACCGGGAATACGCGTAAAATACCCGTAATCAATAATAAGAAACCCTTCAACCCTAATTAAATCAATGATAAACCTGCTAATCAAAATAGATTACCTAATAAGAACTTAGAATCCAATAGGAAAAAACTAATACATTTTCATACGGAAGTAAATGGGGAAGTGGAGGATTCTTCACTGATAGAACAGGAGGATGAGGAAAATCTATCCGAAAAAGCGCAGGATGAAAATTTACTCATAGACTTAGAGAACGAAATGCTCACATAGTATACAATAATAACGTACAAACATATAGCCGTCTGCCATACATTTATATTAGTGAACTAGGCGGTAGATTTCTGATAGACACAGGTGCTTCACAATCTTTAATCAAACCCGAAATTTTAAAAAATAAAAATGTAAAATGCGAACTTAAGCATGAAGTCCATTACATAAAAACGGCACACGCCATAACTAAACATAGCACATAAACATATAGCAATAATTAAATTACCAAAAAAAAAATTTAACGATGACATAACACAAAAATTTCGAATTTTCGATTTTGACCCTGACTTTGTAGGATTACTAGGCTTAGATTTACTCGTACCATTAAACTGTAAAATTGACATAAAAAACATGGTACTTAGGACAGAAAAAGCAGAAATACCCATAAGAGACGATATAAAATCATACAGTAAAATCAAACCAAAATGTGAACAAGTCATAAACTTATTATGCAATTATAGCGAAGGCGAGTACTTAATAACAGAAAAAAAAACAAAAAACGGACTCGTCTTTTCATCAGCCTTAGTGACGGTAAACAACGGGAATGTTGTAACCACCGTTATAAACACGTCAGATCAAGAAATTAAATTAAATAATAGCTGTAATATACAATTACAAAAATTAAATAACTTAGTGACAGAAAAGCGATCAAATCAAAAAAACTCACTTAACACAATAAGGACATCAAAAAACATTGATGAAATACAAAAAAACAACTTAAAAAAATTAAGAACCCAACACATGAACACTGAAGAAAAACGGGAAATAGACAATTTATGCTACAATTATTATCGTGACATTTTTCATTGTGATGATCTACCCTTAACATTTACCCACGACGTGAAACACACACTAAGACTAACCGATTTTAAACCAATCTTTATACGTAATTTCAGACAGGCACCCAAACAAAAAGAAGAAATAAAAAAACAAGTTAATCAATTATTAAGTCAAAACATAATATAAGAAAGCAGTTCCCCGTGGTCGTGTCCAGTACACATACAATACCAATATATATAGTACCAAAAAAATAGACGCTACCGGAGAACAGAAGTGGCGACTCGTAATTGACTACCGAAAACTCAATGACAGGACAATTGAGGATAAATATCCACTACCAAACATAGGCGACACATTAGACAAGTTAGGACGTGCCCAGTACTTTACCTTAGATTTAAGTTCAGAATACCACCAAGTAGAGATGGACCCTAAGGACATCGAAAAAACCGCTTTCACAATAGACAGAGGACACTATGAATTCCCTAAAATGCCTTTCGGATTAAAAAACGCTCCGAGTACATTCCAAAGATTAATGGACTCAATACTGAGAGGAACAGACAATGTCCTTACGTACTTAGATGACATAATAATATACTCTACATCCCTTCAGGAACACATAAGTAAATGCAAACAAGTTTTTGATAGATTCAGGACACATAACCTCAAAATTCAGCTAAACAAATCAGAATTTTTACAAAAACAGGTTAGATTCTTAGGACACACATTAACAAAGGCCTTAAGCCAAATGAAGATAAAATAGCAGCTGTAAAGAAATTCCCACTACCTAAGACACAAAAAGAAATACAATCATTCTTAGGATTAGTAGGATATTATCGCAAATTTATTTTAAATTTCGCTAAACTCACAAAACTATTGACAAAATGTTTGAAAAAAGGCAGCAAAGTAAACTGTTCACCAGAATTTGTACAGGCTTTCGAAAAATATGAGGAAGTACTGACTAACGCACCCATATTGCAATACCCAGATTTTAATAAACAATTCATACTGACAACAGATGCTTCCGATATAGCTATCGGCGCCGTACTTTCGCAAGGAAAAATTGGATCAGACAAACCGGTAGCATACGCTTCACGCACACTATCAGACACTGAACAGAGATACTCCACAATAGAAAAAGAACTATTAAGTATTATTTGGGCAACCAAATATCGAAAATATTCCATACTCATCCATACTTATATGGGAGGAAATTCATTATATATACAGACCATCGCCCCTTAACTTGGATGATGTCAATTAAAGACCCTAATTCAAAATTAACACGTTGGCGTTTAAGACTAGCTGAATATGACTTTGAGGTACAATACAAAAAAGGAAAAATGAACACAAATGCGGACGCACTATCTCGAATACAAACAGTAAATTACGATTCGCCAAACACACCACCAAACTTACCAGTCACGTCATAAGAAGACACCGACACAACAAACACAAACACACGAATTGGGCCGGCACGACCGGGGAGGTACCTCTCGCTTACACGAGACCGGCGTGAAGTGACAGCTGTGCTGTCGCGTTTCGTGCGGTGTGTAAGTAGCCGGTGGTCCACGGAGGTGGGAGGAGAAAGGGGGGCAGCGCATCTGTCGTCTATGCAGATGTCTATGGGCGTCGGTAGTCGCCGGTTTCTAGTCATAGATCGAGTGTGTACATGGTGATAGACTAATTTACTTAGAGCTTTATTAAAAAAGTTTTCTTTAAGAAGCGCGTAATGAACTTGGGAATGAATCGGAATAATTTTACAATGATTGAAAAGACCATTTTCGTTATTGACAAATTGATTTTTTATTTTTAGGGGGACTATTTTTTTTTATATTTTTAGTTGTATTTTGTATATGTATATTATCTAGATATGTTTTGTATGTTCGACCGTAACTACTTAGGCCGTATTGTATAAAAGAGTCTACGAGTGCATGGTAAAGTATAATCGTCACTTTATATGAAACACGTTTACTTAGCAATGTCACATTTGCGAGGAACTGCCTCAGTTTGTTGCAGACGTGCTCGATGTGTTTTCTCCAGTTAAAGTTTTGGTCAATTGTCAAACCGAGGTACGTTTGCTTCTTAACTATATCTATAGGTGTACAAGAACAATGTGCTTTGATTGGGGAGTGTAGGTAAGTGTGTTCGTGAATGACAAGGCTCTCTGTGGGGATGTATTTTAAATGGGGGGATTTAATTACTAGTAATTTCGTTTTATGAGGATTAATCACTTGACCAGCGTCATGACACCATTTATTTAGAATATCCAGGTCTTTTTGAAGATCATTACAAGCAGTTTGTAAATTTTTGGATCCAACAACGAGGCAACTATCATCCGCAAATTGGTAACATGTGCAGTTGGTAATACGGCTGCTCATATCATTTACGTAGGTTAGAAAGTGCACCGGGCCTAGCACTGAGCCCTGAGCTGTACCTTCTGTTACCTCTATAGCTTTACTATAATGTTGCCTATTTTTACAGAGAAGGTTCGATTATTTAGGTAACTTTTACACCAGGTTAACAGTGGGCCACGGATGCTACATTGATCAAGTTTCTTCATCAGCCGACTATGATTCAGGGTGTCAAAAGCACTCGTGAAGTCAATAAAGAGGGCCAGTACGTATTTTTTATTGTTTAAGTGCATATTGACTTCATTTGTAAACTGCGCCAAAAGTTCAGAAGTACTTTTACCTGATTGAAAGCCAAATTGATTTTTATAGATTGCGTTTGTTTTTTGTAAAATCCATAAATTTGCTGATATATGTATTTTTCTATAATTTTATCTATTGAGGACAATAGCGTAATAGGTCTATAGTTTTTATTTATTTATTTATTTATTTATTTAACTATGGAACACCAACAGCACACACATTTCTACAATATTGGGTTTAACATT
>LUGF01025729.1:23231-39909 GCA_001625245.1 Calycopis cecrops
CCGGATACGGCATAAAAATGCTTCGACTCGTACCCATTCACTGCCACGACCTGGAGTCTTTTGCTGAGATAAGATTGGATTTTTGGATAGTTCATACAATCATTTCGTTTTCCCTTTTTATGTATAGGTCTGACACATCCTATTTTCAATTCGTCCGGATAAGACCCAGTTTGAATACTACAGTTTATTAGGTCAGCAATACTTGACGATATGCTTTTCCCGATAGTTTTTATATCTGAAATTTTAATTTTATCACATCCCGTAGCCTTATTTGAATTTAGTTTATTAATTATTTTATACACTCTTTTGCAAAAAACGGGCGGTTTTGATTTTTTTCTTTCCTGAAAACAATATGATACAAAAAAGGATTTAAGTCTTCTTAATATATTACTGGCCGGTCGTAAATGTGTCGTGATGCCAAAAATGTACATTCGAAATTGAAATTTTTGACTGATCTTATTTTAAAAAGAATACCAATTTTTTGTACAAATTCTGGCGGGAATCAACGAAAGTTGCTGTTGTCTTTGAATAAGTTTTAGGCTATTTTTATTGGTTTCGTTGATTTAGCTGCTTATAAAGACATTTAAAATTATTGTTTTTAATGCTTAGTGGTCTGGATGATGGCAGATAAAATTGTAAGAGCCAGCAAAATTATTGCTTTACTTGAAGAGGGCTGTAGCCAATGTTATGTGGCTCAAAGGCTAAATGTAAGTCGTTCAACCGTCCAAAGAACCTGGCAGCGTTATCAAGAGACGGGTTCCATGAAAAGAAGGCCTGGATCTGGAAGAAAACCATCCACTGAACCAAGAGATGATCGTTTTCTGGTGAGTCAAGCTTTGAGAAATCGCAAATCTTCGTATTCGGAACTCAAGAACAACCTTGAAGACGTACGAAATGTGCAAGTTAGTCTATGGACGGTCAGGAGGAGGTTTCTCGCTGCCAACTTACACAGTCGTCGCCCTTTCAATCATCAATCTTTCAATCAAATCAACCTTTAATGCGGACGCTTTTCAGGAAGAACTGAAAAAGAAACTGTTCGTAGGAACGTGTGGTGAAGATGATGCCCTTGCGCGATTAAGCGAAACACAACAACTGCGTTCAATAACGTTGAGTATTACGACCCTTGCTATAGGATTTGGTATGGCTCAAACAATGTTTACTGCTATTACTATACACGTGGCTAACAAAAATAACATTTTTCAAGGTTTTTAGTAGTAAATAACAGATACCTTTATATTAATGTATTAAAAATATAATTTATACGTTAAAAATTAACCGTTGATGGAATTTTTATTTCCTTTTATGAAAAAACGTAGTAGGTCTACCAATTGAAATACTACAAATACACCATCATCGGTAACCACCGATACATCTGAAGGGCAAGATGACGAACTTGCCCATAATTCTGAAATGTCTGTACTTTCCACAAACGATACAATAAGTAATATGGAGACTGAAACATCTCAAGGTCACACAAGGACTGAGACAAGAAAACGAAAAGCAGAGGATAATATCATAGAATTGTTGAAATAAATGGACCAAAATCACCAAAATGACAAGAAGATAGATATTTGAGACGCACAATGGAAAACTCACAAAAAGAAAAAAAATGCTATTCATTTATTTTTGGAGAGTATGGCGATCACCATTAAGACTATGCCAACATGAATTCAAAATCGTATTAAGAAAAAAATATTTCTAATTATCACGCCGATGAAGAACTAGAACATTATAGTGTATGTGTTACACCAGACTCTGTCAACAGTACTTTGCCAGCAGAAGCAGAAGCAGCAGGGTCATCTCGTTTTGCACATTACGGATACGGTAATTCGGGAGACGCAGTAAACAATACCCTGCCGGAAGCAGCAGGGTCATCACGTTCTAGCAATCACGGCTACACTACGTCTGAAAAGACTGTGAATAACACTGTGCCGGTAGCAGCAGGATTACCATCTACCAATACGACCTACCACAGATTATACTAGGCTGAAAACGTTTGAGCTATTGCCGTTACATGAATATGATAACTAAGTGTAAATTATTTTTCTTAGCTTATATTCCCCTTTTAATGGCCTTTCTCGAAAGTCCTGGCATAACCAAAATCTTCTGTTTTGCGCGTTTTCTTCTGTGTGTAAGATATAATTACATGTACTTTTTTTGTCTGTATACATAATCGGTGTCCTCACTTGATTCCGTGTGATTCCGTGTCACTCTGTAAACATCGTTCATTCAGTTCGCAAACAAAACTCAACCGCAAGCAAACAGTATAAAACACAAACTGAACTCGCTCTCGGTGGGAATCGATTGTTAATTTTTCATTTTCCGTTCAGTTGGCACCGCTTATTACGCTCTCTCATGTTCGCGCATCTACGTCACGCATGTCAAAAATACAGTGACTGTGATTGGTTCTTCATATTGTCATCGGAGGGACGCTTCGCCATTTTACTTCACACTCTTATTAAAAAATTCGCATTAAGACGTCATTGGTTTAACACAAAATATTATAAAATTTGTAAATATGTATTTTTGAATATATATTATTACATTAAAATAATCGCAATTTTACTGGCTATCTATATAATAAAATCATATCTTATTCAAGTCTACGCCGCAACACTCATTATCCTTTTGTACTGGAAAACAAAAGACAAAACTCTTTCGTGGTGGAAACACAAACCTATTTCATATAAACTGAATCCGTCCCGCCTAACCATTTCCCGCTCATTACTCCGTTGCGGTGGGAAACTGGCTTAAGTTATATCGTGATCGTGTTGTCGTTATTTTCTAGAAATATTAGTTATTAATTTTAGATTACATCAACATTCAATAAGGACAAACATTTCGTGCAAGCTGACAATAGAAATCTACCTAAGATAGATGCTTTGCATGATCGCACTATTCTTTAAGAATAATGAAGATTACTATGCTGCAGAACTAAACAATGAAAAACTGATATATAAGTATCATAAATAAATGCTTTATTCAGTAATATTTAAAATTTAAGTATGTTTTGCGAAATATTATTTTAGGTTATTTAGTAAACAGTGTTATACTTCTATATTTTGTGTAATTTTTTTTAAATTATCATCTACACAAAAGACGTATACATGTATGTATACGTACATCAGTACTATTAGTAACGGTCCAACATATGTTTTATGTTGTACAGATTTGCAAGGCAATTGCAATATGGAGAGATGATGCAATGGGACATATCCAATTCATCGAGAGGATGGTATTTGTACAGTAAAGTGCAAAGTGAGTCCCGAGTACAAAGTCGGAAGCATACCATACAATGTGACATTGGTTGTAAATGAAAATGACAGTGAAATTATTAGCTGTCAGTGCCAGGATTGTGCTGCTTGGGCTGGGAGATGCAAGCATGCAGTTGCTTTCGCAATCTGGGCTAATCGTCGCAGTGAGAAACCATCATGCACTTCCATAGTGTGACATTACCATTGATGATACATACCCCTTAACCAATATCATCCACCATTACCCTATGCCTATGGATATTCCACCCGCTAATAATATAATGATTTACAACATTCATAATACGTAAGCCCAAGGCTGGACCCTATATTGAGATGCAACAAGAGACAAAAGAAAATCTTTCAGTTATATACGTTTCCCGATAACTGTCACTTGTTAAAAGGACCCTCCATAAATGTCGAGATATTCTCAACCATGGCCCTAAAAAGATGCAAGCAAAGCAAAATCTGCTTGGCCTCGGAATAATGGCAATAAATAGGGCTAGGACCCTACTTCATACAAGTAAGGGTGCAGGCTGAAAAAAATTTGTCTAACAGTAGCTGAATTCTCTCAATCTTTATTTTACCGAAACCCAAATAAGGAGGAAATTGGTAACTCCAGGACTAAGACAAATCATGCCTGTCTCTAATTAACGACCAGAACAGAGACGAAACAGTCTTAGGAACTAATTTATCCGACGAAATTAAGGCCTCCAAGGCCACCGAGAGACAGGGCTTACAAATCAAGAAAGTCACGCCTAGGCCAACGTTTCCAACGGCTTCTATGTCTAACACGACCACAAGGATGAACCAGGGAAACTGGCTGGGCCCTCCTGAGTGTGCGCCCAGTCCATCAGTAGATGGATAAAACGGGTGATGGGTGCGGGTGGGATCCATATTACAAACATTTAGCTCCAATAGCACTCGCCACGCCGCTACTTCGGCGGCTCATTCCTTCGGTATCACTCTGGACACTATGAGGGAAACAGCCTGTTTGACTTGTTCATCTCAAACCTTTGCAAAATTTTACCATCGTCAATTTATTGAAGATTACGAAAGTAACAAAAGAACGCTGTTTCAGCAAGATGGTGCCATTCCTCATACAGCTAGGGTGTCGATGGAAAAATTAAGATCAATTTTCCCTAATAAACTGATAAGCAAGTACGGTGACATTCCTTGGCCGCCTCGTTCGCCAGATCTCACACCTTGTGATTTTTTTTTATGCAACATAGGGTGCAGTGACGTCAGAATTTGTAAGTCTCGTTGGCATTGGGATTTTATATTTTTTCTTTTCTATAAGCTTATACAATGTTGATGCAATAAAAGTACCACCATCGCTTTGCTTTCCGCGACCGCCTACTTCGACTGCTATAAATTTTCTTTTTGCGTCAGCCACAGCTTGCATGGCAATGGTATATCTTTTTTATAGCACCAATGTGCTGAACCAGATTTAGGTGGTTCTCTTGTCTTCTGCAATAGCTTTCAGACGTTCAGTGGGTATCGGCATGTGAACAGGAATTAACTCACTCCATAAAACACGACATGTTTCGTGTACTACAGACGCAATGGTGCTTTTTCCCATACGAAAACTGTAAGCTAGTGCTCTAAATCCAGTTCCTGTTGACAAAAACCTGAAACAAAAATAAATTAAAAATTATTATGTTATTGTTGCAGAAAAACAACTGCGTAAGAAATGGAAGAATCTGCGCGATCAGTTTCGAAAAGAAAAAAGAAATTCCCTACGCCGCGCTCTGGTGACCGTGGCGATGAAATAGAGAGCACGTGGCCATACTATCAACTTATGCAATTCATAAATGATGACATTACACCTGAAGTCATGACGGGAAATTTACATGACAGTGATTCAGAATCCCTCAACGAGTCTTGTCCAACTGATCAATCTAACATCGCAGACGTGATGAGTCCAGGTACATCGACCTGCAGCAGTCGCACAAACGCGTCAAAGCGCAACAAATCGGCATCAGATTATAGAGATGAACTTATTGAATGTGAAAGAAAAAAAATTTTATTAATCGAACAGAAAATGGCTTTAAATAGTGACCAGTCGGAGAAATGTGATGATTATCATTTCTTTATGAGTCTCCTACAGCAAATGAAAAAATTTTGTGAATTACAAAAGCTACGCATTCGAAATAAAATTACCCAACTCATAATAGACGAAACAGAAAGGGCCGAGAGCCGAGAGACGAGGAAAATTATGGAGGTTATTCTACTGGCAACTACCCAAATTACTAATCTAATTATTGTAAATTGTACTTACCAATTTGTTTGATTCCTACTTATCCACATTTAAATACAAAGTTTAGTAAAATATTGTTTTTCTCGATCGAAACTTTAATCCACGCCAAACAAAGGCAAGACAGAGGGCGCGGTAAATCGCTTCTCTGTGGTGATAGTGTTGGTGCTAATATACTTGTAAGCGATTGATTGGTAAAACAAGACAGGCTTTAGGAATTCAATTTCTAATTTAGACTCTCTTGGTTTCACAGTACACAAACCTGAAACCAGATAAGAAGGGGCAAGACAATTAACTACTCTACATGCTAACAAAAGCAGATGTGTGTACCATATAAATCTTATCTTTTTTTCCTGATGGGAAGCCAATCACTAAAACATTATAAGATATATTATAAATTTATATCTTTTATGGATGATTTGTTTGACAGTGTCAATGGAGCTGGGGGTTTTGTGTCCAAGGCTCTCCATCAGGTAATAACAAAAAAATCGAAACACCACATTTTCTGGAAGGATTCCACCACAAAATTACAAAAAATAAAATTTCTTACAAAAGATAAAAAAGAAAAAAGTGTTCCATCTTTAACAAATTGGGTCATCATCCTCAAAAGCTTTCAAAGGGTCTGGGAATTTTTAAGCGAAGAAAATAAGATCACAGTAATGAGACAACGTTGGGGAGTAAGGGGACGGTACTCTTAATCTTATCCGGCCCAAATTCTAACCTCACCAGAAACATGAATTTTCATTCTGACAGTTATAATTGTGAAGATGACATAGGTCAAGAATTACTGTCCATTAAAACTTTATTTCACCAATTTAATCGATAATCTCCAGCTGATTATAGTCCAGGTACTAGTGTGGTTGAAAAAAGCCTATTCAGTAATTGGGAAACAGTACAAATTCAGGCACGCTGTGAGAGGCGACGCTGGCTGCTGCGCAACTTTTATGGTAGGACAAAGCGGGGTCTGTTGAGCCACGGTGTCTAGTGCTCCTCCTATGGTATAGAATTAGTATCCCGCGCACTAAGCAGTCTGTTTTGTAAAATTTATAAAATTATTATATAGCTTTAACTACTATACAATATGTCCTAACACTATCTATTAAATTTACAGCTTTTTATCCTGATGGGAAGCCAGTCTCTAAAACATTAAAAGATATGTCGAAATTAATCTTTTATGGATGATTTGTTTGACAGTGTCAATGGAGCTGGGAGTTTTGTGTCCAAGGCTCTCCGTCCCTTTAACTAGTGACGTGTAGTCTCACAGGCGTCCTGTATTTGTTAAATTCTTAGAATTGACGACTTCCCCCAGCTTGCCGCGACCCCGTGTCTCAGTAGCTTTTGTTTTAGTGCCAAAACGACCAAAGAAGGGAGCAGACGTGCCGTCGGTTACGTAACAGGTTTGTAATTTTAATTAGAAAATCGACTGTAGCCTGTGAGGCTACATGCCCTAGTTGTCATACAAATATTTTTTCGAACAATTTTTTTGTTTTTAGTGCAAAATGGCAGAAAACGCTAGGAAACGTCAACTCCAGCCGTATACTTCATCAAAAAGAAAAGTAGGACGATTAGATAGCCCATCGTTTGAAGATAGAATTCAATACTCTCTTGCTAACTTCAGACCAATCTGACAGTGAAGGTGATATTGAAGAGTTTTTGGTTTCTGATCGCGAACTTTTGCAGTTACGTGAAAGTGACCATGATGAAGACCTAGAGTAGAATATTCCAGAAGTGGATAGTAGCAATGAAGAGAGCCAGATCACTAGAGGAGAGATAGTAACGACAGTTCTGATGATGCCGTGCCTCTTTCGGAATAACGAAGATCAAATTTTTACTACGGTAAAAATCGTTATAAATGGTCGAAGACGCCTCCCAATACTAGGGTTCGCACACTGTAACATAATATAATTACGCATTCTTATGCATAGAAATTGACAGGTGAATATTCGAAAGACCCTTTGAGCATTTGGCATAAAGTATTTGACAAAGAAATGCTCCAACAAGTTTTGACTTGGACAAACAAAAAAATTGCCAGTTACACATGAAGTTCGCTCGGCAGAATAAACCTGAACTGAAAGACTTGATATGACTGAGCTAAAGGCTTTTGTAAGGCTTTTATTATATTCAGCTGTTTTGAAATCTAACCACGAACGTCCAGATTTTTATTTGCAACAGATGGTACAGGCTGTGAAATACTTAGATCCGGCATGTCAGAAAATAGATTTGTCATTTTGTTACTATATTTGCGATTCGATAATCCAGATGATCGCGCAGAAAAGTAAAACGATATAAATTGGCAGCGATATCTTTTATTTTTTTGTCAATAATTCTCAACAACTATATGAATTGAGTGAATGCGTCACCATAGACGAGATGTTGGTGAAGTTTCGAGTAAGAAGTCACATGATTTCATATATTCCGAAGAAACCAGGTAAATACGGACTAGTCATACAATCCTTATGTGATGCAAAAAATGCTTATTTCTATAACGGATGATGTTCCCGCGACAAGCACGGGACGTATGATTGTGACGATTCATGTTCGTATCAGCGCATCACCAGGAGAAGGGCGCAACACTGGTTCGCCAATGACGAGCGGCCATTCTGTTGCCTGTTTCGGCTCGCTTGCATCTCTGCACGTACGCCCCTGCGCAAATAGCTTTATAACAGTGTTTCCAGTGCTTATTGTGCTCAAAATAATTTACTAATCCTGCTAAACCTAAATCTAAAAACTATCATTGCTTTGTCGGCTCAAGTAAACAATAAATAATTATAAGATTGGGGTGGTGTGTTCGAGCGACGCGGCACTTTACTTGGACATCAGGTGAGTCAGCTTTCACAATTACATCCTAAATTATCTTTATCCCATTTTCCCATAAATCTCAGCACTTCGAGAGACGACAGCCATCCCAGCGCCGTCAGATATGTTTGTACCGGAAAAGGCTCTCACGGTGTCGGTTTGACCACACAAGATGAAAAACTTCTCGTGCCCACTCAGTGTGTCCTACGGTTGATACAAGCAATTGAAGGAAGTAATCGAAATGTGACTGCTGACAACTGGTACTCCTTTATAGAACTAATTGATAAGTTAGCAAAACGTAAGCTTACTTATGTGGGTACAATGAAAAAAAACAAACGTGAAACACCAAGCCAATTTTAGCCGCAAAAAGATCGAGATGTTGAGTCGACTTAGTTTGGTTTTACAAAACAAATAACGATGTGCTCATATGTCCCTGAGAAGAATAAGTCTGTGATACTTGTGTCCTTAATGCATCACGATGTTGTAGTTGACGAAGAAACTAAAAAGCCTGAAATTATACTGTATTACAACTTGACAAAAGGAGGCGTTGATGAAGCAGATAAAAAATGCTCCATTTATTCTAGCAGCAGCCGAAGGAGAAGGTGGCCAATGGTGTTATTCTACCGCATAGTGGACTTGAGAGGCATGAATGCTTATATATTATATAATATGCATTAGCCCAAGAATACAGATAGAGGAGATTTTCTAAAATCATTTGCCCGTTCGCTAGTGCTACCCCAAATGCAAAGATATGTTATGTGCAGGCAATTACCAAGGGAGCTATGCCTAGTGATAAAACGAGTTCTGGCTGACGATATGGTTGAAGAAGATGTCCAAAGTCCTGAAACTAGTCAAGGCAAACGAAGGGCATACACTATTTGTCCGCCTAAACTTCACAGAATGACTGTGTACATATGTTTCGGGTGTTGCGATCCCGTATGTTTGCAATGTTCTCGTCCTTTGTGTAAAAATTGCCAATGATTTATGCCAAATAGAAGTGGTGTCAGAATTTTTATGTTTTGTTTTCAAAAGAAGCTTTTATGTTTTTTTATCTTTGTATTGTTTAAGTTTTAATGAAAAGAGTTAAAGGAGAATGGGCAAAAATTTATGGAGCTTGGTTCTAATTTTTTTAACTGCCCCACCGGTTGACACTACTATACATTGTATACATTGACACTAATTATAGAAAACCATAAATTAAAAATAAATAATTAATAAATTATCATAAATAACAATACTTCTTTTGACTTCACTATTACTTTGAATGTTATATACAACGGGGAAGTCGTTCTTAATTGGTGACTTTATTTAACCCAAAAAAAAACATTCAAAATAAATATTATTATTATTATGAATTTCTGTAGTTCCAGTGTCTGTGAATCAAGGCCGCTCAGATAGTGCTACCGAAGCCAGGCGTATTGTGCGAGCAAGACAGGTACAGAACGTGTAACAAGACAGGTACAAACGGTGTAGTACGAACGAAATGGGATTGTGCGAGCGAGAGGCACGTGAGCTTAAACGCGAGTTTGCCCAGCGAGAGCGTGAGTCATCCTCGCCTCACGTTGCATCTACGCAGTCTCTCTTCAACGTTTGCCGTTTGTAGTTGTGTACTGTGCGCTTTCCTTAGTGATTTGTTCTAACGATTTCTGCTTTTGTTTACTGGACTTACGAATCTGCTCTGTGATTTGCAACTCTTGCCTTGTTCACCGGATATTTCGATTTTGCTCTCTGTTTGTGGAACATTCAAAACATGTATCGTCCATCTGTTGGACAAGTGTGTTTGTTGTGTGAAAGGTCGGTGCGTTCACGCAGAAGAAGAACAGTGACTCAACAATTGTTCGAGGACCATCCGCTGGCTACAGAGAACATAACGGAACGTGTTTCTCCGTATGAGGTTAGTTTAATGAAACTTCTAACTGAATAGTAGATATTAAATATGTATAGACGGTTTCACACGATGACGCTGTAGTATCGAACGTAGTTGTATGAAATCTACAAAATGTAGTAAGCATTGATTTCGTGTTCTTGCATTACGCGTCGCAGTCAGATAACCGTCTGTTTTATTTTTGTTTTTTTCCTATAGTATAGGGGGGCAGACAAGCAGTCGGAGCCAATATGACTACCGACGCCCATAGACATCCACATATAAATGTAGATTCGCTGCCCTCCTTAAACACAAGAACAATGTCTGTTTACAGACTCGTAAGACAAGTTATTGGACTTTATCTTTGTTATTAAGAAACGATTTTTACATAGTTTTTTAGTTTTACCTAAACTAGGTCGAAAAAAAAATGTTTATTAGTCATAAAGACTAGATTGTAATTGAAATAGTGCTACTTTAAAGTTAAACTATATTACCAAAAAAACTTTATTATTAGTTTTTTGTATCACGCCATTTTTTCTATGGAATATGGTACTGATATTACGACTAACTAATACTTAATAACGAATACTTGCACTGTGAAAAACATAGACTGTCGCCGTTTGTCTCACCTGTGTGAATATACACGAATAAAAATCCTAACCATTGACACTTACCCTTTTACCTTTGTTTTTTTTACAGATACAATTTAGCGACCAGGAGTTTATTTGTTCTCCTTGTTGGCGACGCGAAGCCTATCCACCACGAAACCGTCGAACAACATCTTCTTCAGAAGGTAACTCCGAAAAGCGACCTGCAGTACAACCTGGTCAAGACCCTGCAGAACAAACTGCGGAGGAACTTGCGGGAGAACAACAAGCAAGAGTACAATCTGCGATACATCTGTCGCATGTTTTAAGAGCACCAAAAACATATAATTTACGCTATCGAGTTCCTAAACAGATGAAAATACGTCTGTTACATGAAAACTATTATGTACCGCCTGCTGCACGAATATGCCAAGAACATTTGCAATTGAACGTCTTTGAAGTTTTATTGTCAGCAAACAACGTCAGCCATGAATTCAACGAGGACCAAATCATGGACATGATGAATATTTTAAAATCTGTTCATCAGGTTATCGAAAGACTCCTAACGAACTATATTTTTTAACTGGTCGTACAATAGACCAATTCAATGCAATTTTGGAACAACTATCGTCTTTGATACAAACATGCAAAAAACATAAGACTGCATTGGCTGCTTATTTTATTAAGCTACATACCGGCGTACAAGACACAAGATTGCCAGTCGTGTTGCATATGAGTCGAAGAACGCTGGAAAGACTACTTAAAATAGCGAGAGATTGCGTAATCCGGGACATTGTCCCGAACCATTTCGGTTGGAATCATATCACAAGAGAGCAAGTTGTAGAAAGAAATCTTTTTATCCCCAACGCACTTTTCGGGAACAATTCTGGAGATGTGATGAAAGCAATAATTGTTTGTAATGGGACTCATATCTATATACAAAAGAGTGCAAACTTTTTGTTTCAAAGAATTACATATAGTCACTATAAGTTTCAGAACTTATTGAAACCATTTTTGATAGTCTGTTGCGATGGTTATATCATTGATGTTACAGGGCCTTACGCAGCCACCACATCAGACGCGACTATATTAAGTGGCATGCTGAACGCTGAAAATAGCGTTTTTCCTTGGTTTTTCAGAGCAGGTGACGTTTTAATATTAGACCGAGGTTTCAGAGATCGTTTACCTGATGTTGAGGCTTGCGGGTATGAAATGCATATGCCCCTATCTGTAGTAAGAGGCCACACGCAACTTTCGACTATTGATGCCAATAAGTCAAGAATGGTGACTATTTGTCGGTGGGTCGTGAAAGTGGTGAATGGCCGCTTCAAACGAGACTTCAAGTTGTTCAGACAGGATTATTTTAACAAAGCTTTACTGCATATGCAGGATGATTTTCGAATTGCCGCAGCCATCACCAACGTCTTTCACGACCCAATAACTGATTGTTCAATGCCCACGAAATTGTTGAGAGAATTAATACTAGAGCTAATGTTGAAAACTTACTAGCAGAATATGTAATTGGCCAGAATCTTAGCACTAGAAGAGCGCGTTTCGAAAGTATGTCTGCTAATTTACCAGAGCTTCAAGATTTTCCCCGTTTGACCGAGAACGATTTAATTATGTTCTCGTTGGGAACATATCAAATAAAACTAGCCAGAAGTTATTACGCAGAACACGATAGAAATGGTATTTACACAATTGAAATATTCTGAAGTACTGATGATTTAAACAATTTGATCCATTATAATATAATTGGTGATAACTTCTGGTTACTGAGAGGAAGAATACAATCAAGACACGCAAGAAGTCGCGTATATTATACATATATTTTAACAAACTTGAACAAACGAGGACTGGAAGCTCTGGAACACTATTACTGTTCATGCAAAAGCGGCAGAAGTACCTTGGGTTCATGCGCCCATGTAATGTCTGTCGTGTGGTTTCTGGGATGGGCACGATATGACACCGTTAGTCACCCTGTAGCATTTTTAGACTCTGTTGTCATAGATGATGAAAATATATAATAATTAATAACTGAAATAAAAATTACATAAAAAAGTCTTTGCGTTTTAATGTACTTACTCACCAACTTCGTAAAACGTGTAAATAATTCTTAATTTATAAATACCTCTTGGCGGCGGGAGGTATATTTTTGTGACAAATATTTATTTTGTAATTCCAAAAAAAACACCACTAATTCTTATGTCTCGTACCAGACGATCTTGGAAAGCTGTTTTCCGGTATTTTTTTTCTAAAATAAAATAAAAATACCTTGTCATTTTTTTTAAATAAATCGACGTCGCGGTAAAAATTGTGATGATTTTTTAAGGCCCCCTTGCACAGTACTTTTTCTAAAAAAATAAGTTTTGTTTTTTGTCACTCTTAAATGGCAATGGAGAGCGCACTCGTTTTATTTTATTTTTTTAAGAAAAACTATGGGAGGAAGACTTTCCCAAAAAATTTACCTGGTTCAAAACATTCCTGGAAATTGTGATGTTTTTTTGGAAGCCCCCTCCCCCTCAACACTTTTCAAAAAAAAAATTACTAAGTATAAGTGTACCGTCCGCCGCTGACACGCATATGGATTATTTATTTTTGTTATTTTTTTATTTCCTTTTCTGTAGGTTGGATTTTTACGTTTCCATATAAAAAATGCTTCATATATAAAACTCTTTTAAATAAACTACGTGCCACCTGTTGGGGCAGACTTTTGTATCTTTGGGCCAATTTGCCCATTCGCCTTTGTCATATCATTGATGTAAGGTCTATTAAAATGGTAAAATAACGATCTCATGTCAATTACGGCTGAAAAGTAGTAGTATGTGGTAATTATCATTTGTGTTTAAAGTAATTATAAAGACTGATTGCATTTACTTATATTTCTTTTATTACATTCCAACAAATAAATATTAACGCATTCTAAATCATTAAGATGTAATTTTATGACAAAACTTAACTATAAAAGCCTGTGAGACTACATGTCCCTTGTAGTGTTCTTGATTTGTCACGTCCCTAGTTATAGATTAACAAATGGGATTACCCTCAAAAGTTTTCAAAGGGTCAGGAAATGTTTAAGCGAAGAAAATAACAACAGTAATGAGACCATGTTGGGGAGTAAGGGGACCGTACTCTTAATCTTATTCGGTCCAAATGCAAACCTCATCAGATACATACATTTTCATTCTGACAGTTATAATTGTAAAGATGACATAGCTCAAGAATGACTGTCCATTAAAACTTTATTTCACCAATTTAATCGATAATCTCCAGCTGATTATAGTCCAGGCACTAGCGTGGTTGAAAAAAGGCAATTCAGTAATTGGGAAACTGTACAAATTCAGGCACGCTGTGAGAGGCTACGCTGGCTACTGCGCAACAAAAATAAATTTGTTTTCGAATGGGGACCCTGCGATCAACCGCTATTGACTCACGTCTGCGGCGGGAGGTTTTCTCCCCAAACAACTGTGGGCCCACTGTGCGCTTGACCGAACTATGTGACGCATTCACTGCCATATGGGACCGGCCAATCATGGAACACATAGCGGTGGAGACAAATCGTTACGCTCAGCAGTTGGCAGCGACCACATTAGCTACCGGAGCGCTCGCCCCTTCTAGTGGCATAACCAAATGGAAGGACACCACTGTCTAGGAACTGTACGTGTTCTTCGCTATTATCATTGCAATGGGGACAATAGTGAAGACACGTATTGAGGAATACTGGAATGCCTCCGAGGACATTTTCGCCACTCCCAGTTTCTCCGCAGTAATGGGTTACGACCGCTTTTGCCTGCTAAACACTTGCCTCCATTTCCAGGACAACAGTGGTTGTAACCCAGAATCAATGTCCCGTTCCTAGGCAAAACTGTACAAATTACGACCAATGTTGTAGGTTTTGATTTGGAACATAGCTCTGGACGAAAGTTGGACGATGTGGAAGGGCTGGCTTGACATAAACCAATTTATCCACAACAAAGCGGCAACTGTAGGTATACAAACTTACGAAATTTGTGAATCCCAGACAGGGTACCTGTGGAAATTTGAGGTACACGCCGGCCATGACTAAATTCCACTGGAGGATGATCCGCTGTCTGGGATAGTGCCAACTTTGGGTCTCCGGCTTTTGAATGGTCTGGAGAACCGAGGCCACACGTTGTGGATGGATAATTTTTACAACTCGCCAGCCCTTACAGGTGAGTTAAAATGTCGGGGCTTGACTGCGTAGGAACCATCCGATTAGATCGCCAGTTCGTTCCCTTCGAACTTGCGACAAAAACCAAATGGGACATGGCAGTGGGTCAGATTTGTGGGAGCACGTCTGGAGTCTTAGACATTGTTTTATGGCGAGACAAGAACCTCGTGAGTCTTATCTCGATGGTGTCGTCCTCTGATTACCATTATTTTATTACCATTATTCTAAAATTAGTAGAAAAAAAGAATCTGGGGTATCTAATATCGTAACTAAACCCGAATATGCAAAAAAAATTAAAAAAAAATATCATCAATTGTCCATAAAAATAGGTAATATTTGGTGACACTAATTACAATGTAAATAAATAAAACGCGGCGCCTCATGGATTACGCTAGCGGGTCGATGTACCCCTTTCCCCGCCCCCGAGGAGAAGTGTCGCGTGTCATTAGTATAAACAAATTAACAAACAGTCGGCACGCGTCACGCATGCAATTACGTTCAAAGATTTCAGTGACCTTTACCTTTCCGTTACTATCATCCGCGTGTGTCTATTATGGCGTTTCAATTCACTTCTCTGGAGTATACACTAATGATACGTGCGTATTTCATTAGTGGAGAAAATGTCAGTACCGCGTTACGACTGTACCGTGAGTTATACCCGAGTGCTAAGCAACCAAACGGTGCTACTATGTTAAGAGCCTATCAAAGACTGTTGGATCATGGTACATTCCACACACCGACTCACGCCCAAGGACGTGGAAGATCACAGCTTCATCAAAACCTCTGTGACGATGTCATTGACTTTTTTAATGAAGATCCCCGAAGAAGCACTAAAGACGCCAGTCGTCGCTTGGCATCAGCCAGTCTTCGGCGTGGAGAATAGTGCATTCAGTAGGGATGCACCCCTAAATGCCTCTGCCTGAAAAAATGTCTACCAAAGACATACACAGCGACTTAGTGGAAACATTAGTGCTCTTCCTCTCCATATTCCACAGTTGCACGCTGGGTCAAGGAGTTTAAGCTGGGAAGAACATCGACAGAAGACGAACATCGAGAAGGACGGCTAACCACGTCCCTCACTGAAGAAAACGTGAAAAAAGTTGAAGAAATTGTATTGGCTGATAGAAGAGTGACTATCAGGCATGTAGCTGAGGTCACAGGATACTCATATGATAGTAGTCAAAGAATATTTGCGAACGAATTGCATACACGGAAAAAAATATTTTTTACAATACTACCAGAATGATCAGTAAATGAGATTTTGTAGGCAGAACAAAAATTTGATACACCTAAGTATTTTATTCCTGGAGCTTATGATATTTTGGATAATGATTACATTTCGATAGTAATGTGTATTGATTGATTCTAGTAATTGGGATATTTCTTAGGATTACATAGCAGATGTTACGCCAGAGTACAATAGCACAGATTACTTAATGTATAGTTCGCGCAACAATGTTAAAATATCATCAAAGAAAAATAAGTAACGTCTACTAATTCAGTGTAAGTAACGGGGCGCGGGATGAGGGAAGGGGGCGAGGCCGCGCTGGCCGGCACATCCATAAGCGCCGCCATGTTTATTTTATTCGCCGCCTGCGCTTAGGTTTATTAATCTGTGCCTGCGCCGGGTTAGCCTAGTGACATTTATGTTGTGATGTGAAAAAAAAGATTAACATTGTAATTAAGACAAGTAATAAAGACAAAAAACGTGATTATATCAATAGATATTGA
>LUGF01025742.1:2537-14584 GCA_001625245.1 Calycopis cecrops
GGTAACGCAGGGGAATGCCTTTACGCACATTACCCAGAAGCCCGGGTGGTTCAACTGGGTGCACTGTTGGCCTCGACAACTAGGTTGCCCCAACCGACTAAACACCGGCGCGTGCCTTCAACTGCTAGCCGAGGGTCCCGGATCTACAAGCAACAGAATCCCTCCAGCGACAGGCTGGCCTTAGTGAAAAGACAAGGCTCCTACTCCTTGGGTACTCTCCGGCTGCCTTTGAACTGTCCACGTCGGAACCGTGCAGTGGGGTCAGGTTCCCATCCATCGGAGCACACCACGCCGGTCGTCCTAATCCACGCCGCCATCTGCTGATTCATAGGGACGGGTGAGGACCTCCGAGCTGTCCGGTATGGCTAGCGTTGTTCGGCATAGCATTGGATATCACCGAGACACGCATCACTTTACTTGCTGAAACCTTATAGTTATTACTTTATTTCAACGTAATCTTTTGGTTGCAGAAATTTCTCGGCCTCAGAATTGTGATAACAGACAAACACTTTTATTTCAATTCGACAAAAGGATTTCCGTGCCTCTACAAATCCGAAAGCAAAAGCACGCCACACTGTCTCGGGAAGAATAAGGGAAGGAGTCATCCGTATATCGATCCTGTGGCCATTGCAAGACTTCGTGAATTCTATAAACCCTACAACGAAAGGTTCTACGAACTATCAGGAATCAATTTCGGCTGGCCGTAAAAATTAGCAAATTTTATGTTGGCAACAAAAGATAACCTTCATTTTAATATGGACTGAAACTATCGTCAATTTTAAATCGATTTTTAATCGATACTTAATTATTACAACTTTGAAAAAACGACATTTACGTTTCTATTAGGTTTGCTTATATGGTATCATGTATACGTTATAGTAGTTAAGTTCCCTGTAGCGGAATATCAGAACTGAATCATTATTTGCATATCGTATTAGTCTTTTCTAATACTAAGCTCTAGTGGCGCCCTCACCGTAGAAAGCAAAAGGTCAAAGTGAAAGTATGTTCTCAATGTCATACATTTGATTCGGGATTTACATTACTTATGGATTGGTGAATCGAGATTTTTCGTTAAATCATATGCATCATCATGATATTTTACTAAAATATCATGATGACCCACATATCTCGTAATAGATATTAAAACTAGTGTTAACCGTTAGTAAAATTCCTAAGAGCAATATAGCGTCTTGTGATATAGGTGACTAGAAAATAAAACGTCCAGTAAAGCCGATTATAGTTATTTAGGTAGTGTGAAGTAAAATCATAATAGGATTATCAGTTTTTTTTAATTAGGAGATTTTAACACGTCTTTATTAGCTTCACTTATAAAAATGTTAGTAGATATTCTTTGAGGCCAATTTTAAACGACTTCTAAATACATATATTATTGTTAGAAGTACCTATGTGCAATGTACGAACTCTGAATGTTTACAGTTTGGGAGCTATTAGCTTTAGGTTGTTGATGGCAGCAGCAAGCGATCGTGATGTTATGATGTACTTTGATGATTTTACATTTCGTTTATCGGCTAGCAAACTACTCCAGATAGAGGTTAACATTGTCAATATGCAACAGTTTAGCTAACGAATTCAAACTTGCATAGAAGCTGTTGTAGTTCTTCGGCACTCTCATTACATATCAAATGACTAGTCCATTCTTCTTTTATGCCATTCTGGAGAGAATACATATATATATACATGTAATCTATAGGTATAGGAGTTCAACGGAGGTCCTCCTTTTTTTTTTATGTTATAGGAGGGCAAACGAGCAGCCGGAGCCATTTTCGTGACTACCGACGCCCACAAGCATCCGCATAGAGGCTATACAGATGCGCTGCCTTCCTTTCTCCTCCCACCTCCATGGGCCACCGGCTACTTACACACCGCACGAAATGCGACAGCACAGCTGTCACTTTACGACAGTCTCGTGTAAGCGAGAGGTACCTCCCCGGTCGTGCCGGCCCAATTCGACTGCATGCAAGCATGCAGTGTGGCACTACCTCTTACAAATTTTTTTCTCTCCTCCATTGTTGCATTGTTTGAATTCCTTGGTTTAACTATTAGAAACTGAAGCACGGCTTTATTTAGTAGGTAAATAATATATTTATAATACTTAATGTATATTATACTACTATCAATTATTTATAATAGTCTAAATTTAAAATAAATCTTTTTTTCTGAAGCATTTTTTATAAACCTAACTCTGTTACATCTCTCTAGCTTTTTTTAAACTTGTTAGGGATTAGATTCATCATCATCATCATACCAATCCTATTCTGATTAAGCGTTTAACGTATAAACGACGATAGGATAAATAAATAAGAAAGCGGGACATCATATAAAATTTATATATTTTTATATAATTTAACAAACTATTACATAATAGACAATATTATAATACAACTGTACGAAATATTTTTCAATTTGTTTTTTCCTTAGCCTAATATTCCATATCACAAAGTGACTTTGAATGATTTCACAGAGTTAAACTTAGACAAATATTTTAGAACTGTACCCTATCTAATATATTGGTATCCTTGTGTGCTATGCTATGCAGCAGCAGCAGCATCACCGAGATTCTCCTTAGTAGTAGAGTCCCCGGACCCGCGTCAGGCGAGCAATGATGTGGCCAATGAGATAAGGGCAGGAATCGATGTCTACCAAATGGGGATTGCGATAACGCAGCTTAGGAAAACGCGGAAGTAAGAGGTGGTCATAGGATGCGACACGTCATGGGCCTCCGCACAGGTACTGGCGGATACCTTCTACCCCACTGACAACCAGAGCGACGACTCCCCTGAGCAAAGGGAAAAGAGAGAAACCCCGCAAGAAGAAGACAGCAAGATCAAAAGCTTCACAGATCGAACTCCTTTCGGTCTTCTCTAGAATGAATGTCAATTACCAACATAATTTCTGGTTATAAGGGTGTCTATGGGTGTCATAAGGGACTTACTTTCAGGCTATCTCAAGACAAAGAGACTTCATATTTTTTTATACCATACTCTAATGTCCACCTTACTCTCACCAACCGCATAATACGCAACAGTATATTACTTCACGTATGCAATGCTGGCTGCAATTTGCACAATGTAGGAGGATCGCAATGTACGAGGTACATTGCGATCCAGCAATAGCGTTGCCATGTCTTTTAATAGTAAAAAAGGAATACGAGCATTCGCAGCCTCTTGGAGTCTTATCATGCAGAAGTGTTACCCTTCTATCTTCCCTTTCAATGAGACACCGGAAACTCATAAAACCACACGAAACGTACAGGTCGTATTGTACGTTTCGTGAGAGTGAGCGAAAGAGATGTACATCACCGGTCGTGCAGGGTCAATTCTATGCTGACGTCACTGCATTCTAAACTCGTACGTCTAATCGCTATCGTTAAGTAGCCCGTCCTCCAGATCGATATCTTCTGCTTTTCTCTTCTTGGGCCGGGGTCTCTTGCCGTGCATCATCTCTAGTTTTATCTTCTTGGCCTGTTTCTTTTTCTCTCTTAGTTGTAGTTTTCTCTTTGCAGCCTTCTCTGGATTGTTCACTTTCTCTTGTAGCAATACCTGCAATGAAAATAATATATGTGTGTTCATTGTAAATTATTCCGACCAATAACTATAACCTATATATTAAATAACTTTGCTGGATACAAAACTGAAAAATATTTACTATAACAGATGTCCAAAAAGTATTTACACGGTGAATTTAGGTAATTTTAGAAATGAAAATTTCGATTTCTATGGTGATTTTAGGTCATTTTGGAAACGAAAATTTATATTTCTATATTAATAGCAGTACCTATACCCGGAATTTTAATTCGATTCCACATTTGACATTAGCTACTGTCATTTTATGAAATAATGATACCACATTTAACTTAATAGTGATGAACACAACAATCGAAAAACAATCGCGATTTTATCTTTATGTAATTATAATTATATCATGTCGGTGTGCCAATTAAAGAATAAATGATTGATTTTTATTGAAATAAATACATAAAAATAATAATGAGCATTTATTAATTAATAACAACTGCTTTATTTTATTAAAAGTTAATATTTTTGTTTTTTATATTTTGTTATTTATAACTATTAAAAACAAAATTTATAATAAACCGCCATTTTGTTTATCTTGTCATTTGGCTTCATTCTCCCAGTCTGACTGCACGAATATCTTGTTTAATTGCGATATTTTGTTATTTTGTTGGGTTTTTGTTAAAGTTTATTTACGTTGTGTTTGTTTTGTTATTGTATTACGTTTTGTGAATTTTGAGTATCTTTTTTTTCAAAATGGATCCTCAGCCAAGTACATACCAAAAGACGCGGACATATTCTTGTCCCCAAAAAAAAACGTCCACGAAAAGCATTAACTGTTACTGAAAAAGTAATGATAAGGGGGGTCCGGGCCCCCCAAGATAGCTCATAGAGCTCTTCAAGCTCATGACCCGTGTCGGCCACTTTTTAGCTGCCGCGCGCGAGCTGCTCCCCTCCGTTAGAGGTGGGGAGCTGAGGACACCCGCTGTCCTCGGCCATGATAATAATAATTTACCTATTAATTCGCAATAAGTCCGGTTTGCCTTCTCCCATTCGTCTGGGAAAGAAGGGGGGTCTCTCCCCCTATCGACCATAAACAGAGGCTCGAGTTGTTATCACTCGCCTCTCATAGCGATGAAGCTGCCCTAGGCATTTTGCCTGCTTTAGCGTATTGTCTATCTAAAAAAAAAAAAAAAATAATGATCCGCAACGTCTACAAGTACGTGAAAAATGAAACTTCTGTGCAATTGGAGGCCCATATTACAACCATTTGTTTTATTTCTCATGTTCCTTCATTATCACATATTTTTATTAATTTCACATATAATTATTAATGAAAACTCTCAGTTAATGCTAATTAATCGTCATAACTAAATTATCCGTTCAAAAATATTTAATTTTTTGATGTACTTAGTTTCGATTAATGTAGTAGTTAATACTACTATAAACAAGAGGAATCGATTCGGAAATATTTCATTTCCGTATCGAATAATTTCGCAACGTCACTATTTAGTATTTGTCATAACGTTACAACACTGAAATTGTCAAATCTGGAATCGAATTAAAATTCCGAGTATATGTATGAGCTTAGATGAAGTATACACTAGATTGGCAATGCAACTTTAAAGGCGAGACCAAAAAGCAAATGTCTCAGTGTGCGTATGCGTATGTGTGCGAGGCAAAAAGTGCTGGGCCTTAATGTTCGATTTGTCGATAAATGTTTTTATGTCTCCCGATTCAAGCAAATTCATTATAAAGTGAATTATAAAAAAACTACTTATACAAACAAAACCTGTTAAATTATTACATTTTTCAGTTCCTTTTTTTTGTTTCATAATATCTAAACGACTTCTAAAAGCACCAATAGCTTTCTTCGTTTTTTCTTCGGGGAAATTTCTAGAATAGAAACATTTGCTGTCGAACTACTAGGTACCGGCGATGTATATATCTGTAGACATACGACGATACTCTGGGAATTGGCTTCTGGTGGTATACTTCCATGTAAGACGCTATTCTTTATTCAAATGGAACATTTACTTTAAGGAATACAGAGAAAGAAAGACAACGGGATGTTTCATTTCTATGTTACGAATAAAATCAATTCTGGATTGTAAGGTGCAACATATAGATAACAATATTAGACTTAAAGTCAATTTGGTTTTTATAATAATAAAATACGTATACTGAGATACAAATATTATAAATTAAGACTCCATCTTGCAGGAGCGCTCTCGGCTCTCTATATTGGCGACTGACGCTCCATTACTATGATGTCGTGATATACCCATGACAAATTATACATAAACAAAAAGAGATTTAAATTTTATATTTTACAATTAATTTACTAAAATAATAAAAGTAAGTATCATGACTTTAGTTTCATCAAATCAGGTGTTGATTTAAGAGCGTTTACGCCTTGCGCACGTGGTTTTAAGTAATTCATGGGTAATTCAAACCCACACATACGGATCGCCGTGTGAGTAGTATATATAATGTTAGTATATTCTATAGTCAAATTAACCCACTATGATCCACGTACTGAATTGATTTCGTTTGCGACCAGTGTTTTAAAGACGTTTTAAAAAATTTACAGAAAAATAATTACTTTACAATAATCAAAACTTTAAATGCATGATTGTAAAGAATATGCTCTAGTTTATTGGTAAGCTATTATTATATTAAATTAAATAAGGTATATCGTCGAAAAATACATATAAAATTTGAAATATTTCACATTTTTTTAATTTTAATTTCTCATAGACAAGATACCAAAACCAATTTTTTTTCTACTAACTTTTTTCTCAAGGATCTTATCAAGTGGTTATTATTTTTTGTTAATTACATATTTCAGTACTTTTATGATTTTTTGAGCTTCGAAACTGACGCTAAAAGGGAAATTAACAAACCTCTAATAAGTAATCATGATAGAATGCGTACATACTAAATTAACTGAAATATTTTTTCTACTAACTATTTAGACAAGAAAATGTCCTACAATTATTAGTATGTAACATATAATACAAGATAAGTGGTTCATGATTTTAAGGTGTTTAAAAAGTACTGTTTTCAAGGCAAATTGCGTTGGAAGGCGTAAACGCTCTTAATTTTATATGATTTAAAAACGAGTTACCGTATGTACTACGTATTTACACTGAAATATGTGAGTAAGATATACCGGCATAGGTAGCGAACCCGTTTTTATTTATTTTAAGAATTTAAATTCTCATAGAGGCGTACAAAGGTGCGCCTGTATGAGAAAAGCATTTTTGTTTAAAATGCTTACTGCAAATACTGCCGGGTGTTTTGAAAATTGATTATTTCAATATACTCTTTGATTTCGATATACTCTTTTCGAATTTCAACTTTACCACCTCGTATCTCCGCCGCTCGCGCCACCATTTGGAAAAAATAGCGCCTAATAACAGTTTTATGGGAATATCTTCTTTCCGACACATTTTACGAGAGAAACATTTATGTACAAAATTAACCTAGAAAAAAAATCCTACAATTTATTTCTAATAATTCTAATAATTTATGTCTTTATCATTTTTTTCTTAAAATCAATAGTTTATGGCATACGAGCGTCGTCGCAAAGTACATTTCAATAGACATTTTGAAAAAACTAATTTCCACAGTTCCTATTGACTGGAATATTTCTGCAAACCATTTTTTGCCATTTTTGTAGAAGATCCACACTTTAAGGAAATCTAAAACATAGTTTAATTTAAAAAAAAATAGATACATCGTATGCCTAATATGTATCTACTACTCTGTGGACATAATATCGATAAGAAGTTATCGATAGTGTCAACTGTCAATCTCTAAAAATCAAGGTAAAATACAAGAGGAATTCACGTATTTGTTATTATTTTAAATCAAAGTCATATGCATTTCCGGCATTGATATAATAAAATGTTATAAAATTTTCCATCTATTTGCGTATAAAACTTTAGTAACAGTTCTCAAACATTGCTTTTAGAGGCCTAAAGGTTTAAACCGTACTTACCTGTGAAATGTGGGTTTTCTTTTTTAAATGAGTTACATCTTGGTACTGGACACCTAACCTTAGTTAATTACGTCTAATAAATACTAATTTATACTTTAAAATCAAAGATTTTTCTAAAAAATGAGGAAAATGTGCCGGTCATTTTTACGCCAGGTCGTTACAGGCCGTTAGGACGTATGTGAATGGTCTCGTATATCTATCTCGCTCTAACATACGTATACTATGCTCTTTCTCTTTTGCATTGCCAATCTAATGTATACTTCATCTAAGTGTATGAGTATATAGTTAATTTAATAAAGTAACACATTTTTTTATTAAAGTTCATGTCGCTCACATAGAAAAAATAAAAAAACCGGCCAAGTCGGACACCGAGGGTTCCGCCAATGAAAAGTATGTCTGCGGTGTGTCTGCGACATTTTTTACCAGAAAGTAAAATAACTTGGTTTTTCATAGTGTTCGTATGAACGACAAAGTTGTATTTGTGTTTTTGGAAAATGTATTATTTCTCAAAAACTAATAACCAAACCAATTTTTTTTGCCAGTTTTATTTGAGATCTATAGCATATGTATTTTTTAGATTTCTCACTCTCTTATAATATAATATCTTTTAATATAAAAAAAATAATAGTTAGAGGGAAGGGACTCATTTTTCCACTTTTGAAGCGTCTAACTTTCAAACAATAAATTTCGACAAAAATGGTTTTAGTAACCTTAATGTCATTTTTAAAGACCTATTCATAAAGGTTACACATTGGTTTAACACAGGTTGAATGAAAAAAAATATTTTTAGATTCAGCTTAATATAATACTTGTCATTGCCTTTACAACGCAATACGTCACAAGACGCCATTTTTAAAGAAGCGTTTTCGCGGATTTTATAAATTATGAATCTTTAATTCGAAAATTTGAGATAAATACCTACTTATCAGAATTAAAAACAAAAAATTGTATAAGTTCATTGATCACTTATAAACATTCTGAAGTGGTTTTTGAAAACTTGGAAAATAACCCATTGTAGTCAAGTGTCAGTTCTATATTGCGCGTAAACCTTTTAGTCCGGTCAATTTAGACATTTGAAATAACAAAAATTCCCGGAAAGCCAAATTTTGGTGGAGACCTATAGTTTGCCATTACAAATCAAGTTTTAAAAGTCCCCATCGATCCTATGTGTGCTTAAAAAGTTATTCGAGGTCAAAGGTCAAAATTTGAGGTTTTTTGGATTTTGCTTGAAAATGGTAAGTTTTATCAAAAAAAACTTTAAACCAAAGTTGTAGATCTTAAAATTATCTACAAAAATGGTATCAATGATTTTTTCCTAACAGTTACCATTCCTGAGATATCGCGATTCTAAGAGTCATATAATAGTCATATAATAGTCATATAAAAGTCATATGTTTCACATAGCGGATATGGGTCCTTGTAACACTACGGACAATAGAATAGCCCGATGTTTTTCAAGTCAAGAGACACAAATAAGTATTTATACTTGTATGAAGTGCCTAGTCTAATATATAAAATTCTCGTGTCACAGTTTTCGTTGCCATACTCCTCCGAAACGGCTTGACCGATTCTCATGAAATTTTGTGAGCATATTGAGTAGGTCTGAGAATCGGCCAACATCTATTTTTCATCCCGATATTCCCACGGGATAGAAAGTTACGCCGGTGAAACCGCGGGGCGCAGCAAGTATGTATATACGTGGCTTATATTATGTGCATATCATGTATAGTATGAATCTTAGAATCGCGATATCTCAGGAATGGTAACTGTTAGGAAAAAATCATTGATACCATGTTTGTAGATAATTTTAAGATCTACAACTTTGGTTTAAAGATTTTTTTGATAAAACTTACCGTTTTCAAGCAAAATCCAAAAATCCTCAAATTTTGACCTTTGACCTCGAATAACTTTTTAAGCACACATAGGATCGATGGGGACTTTTAAAACTTGATTTGTAATGGCAAACTATAGGTCTCCACCAAAATTTGGCTTTCCGGGAATTATTGTTATTTTAGCACTTTTTTATGTCTAAATTGACCGGACTATTTATGTATTAAGAAAGTGAATATGAACTGTAATAATTGTACAGTCAGGAGCAATAGTATGTATACACTTTAGTATAATTCGACCACGATAATAAGTTACATCGGCTTTCGTCGTTGACGCAGAACAGCGCAACATAGGCTGATCTAATCCGATTTGTAAAACCAATTCAATAAAAACCTTATTCTATAACTAATAAGGCTTAAAATATAACAAGACGTGAGCTTATGCTATCTCGCTCACGATATCTGTGCTGCATGACTTTTGACGTGTGTATGAATGACAGCCTATGAGAGCTGACATTCGGCTAAGCAACTGACGAATGCCAATACAGCCAACTCTCGTTTGACCAATGGCGAATGAAGAATTTCCCGTGCAAAATATTTCCTGGTGGATTGGCTTAAATAATTTCGCGCCTTCCCAAAAAATGATTTCTGCGCAGGTACATCGGTGTAACTATTTATATGGTACTATTATACCCTGTTGCAATTACTTTCTTTGACAAGTCAAAGCAATGATATGGGATTTCAGAAATACAAATTATGACAAAGTACTAAAGTGTATATATATTACTAGCTGCGCCCCGCAGTTTCACCCGCGTAAATTTCGATATCGTGGAAAACATCGGATGGCATCACTTGGAACATTTTTTCGGGAATAAAAACTATCCTATGTGTTAATCCTAGTTACTCTATATGTGTGTGCCAAATTTCATGAAAATCGGTTCAGCAGTTTTTGCGTGAAGGAGTAACAAACAATAAAACATACAAAATTTCGCATTTATAATATTAATAAGATTGCTGGTGACGGTGCGTACCTTCTTCCGCTCTGCTCTCCTGACGTTGAGCCGCGTCTGCACCGCGGCCGCCATTTTCCCGAACTCCACGTCCCCGAGTTTCCGGCGCAGCTTCTTGCCGAGGCGGGCGGCGAGCGGGCGCGCGGGGGAGGCGAGGGACAGCTCGCGCACGATAGCCGGGAGCATCACGTCCACCACGCGGGCCACCTCGCCCGCCGCCAGCGAGCTGATGACGTGCTGCCACATGTTGAAGATGGCCGACCGCTGGAATTACATTTCATTTATGTATTGCTGGATGCAAGCAGCTTGTAACTGTGACTTGAGGCGCTCTCGCTGGAGGCCTATGTACTCCGTTGGCGTCCAACTATTGCTATTCTGGCTGCTAATAAGAAATAAATAAATATCTGTGGACTTTACACACCACGTTAGCCTAGCCCCGTGCTAAGTACCGTAAGGACTTGTGTTACGGGTACTAGACAACGGAAATATATTTAATATGTTTATACATTTAAGAAATTTTATATATTTATGATTTTCATTATAGAAATACATACAATACGTATATAAACATCCATGACCAAGGCGGGATTCCAACCCGCGACCCCTGTCGCAACATGCTCCACTTATCTGAGCCCTGTACCACTGCGCCAGCCTGGTCGTCTAATGATGATTTAAACAGAATTTAATTTGTAATTAAAGCAAGACAAATCTGTGTGGAACGTGACATACAGGGTTGATACAAGCGAGAGGCATTAAATGAAACCACATATTTAGTGTATAATTTCCAGGCTACACAACAAAACTTAGATCAATCGGGGCAATAGTTTAGCCACAGCATTTTTTACAGTTTATTCTCACTTCGCACACGCTGTACGCCAGCTGATAGGCAGTATGGCCGGCCGGGGTCATTCGCCACGTACTAGGTTGCTGTTCGCTGCACGCGCCGCTATAAAGTATGATTCCATATTTTCGCTATTTAACTTGTTTGAAAAAAGTAATTTCGTATACTTGTCGTAATCTTTTATTTAATAGTTTCGGATTAACTGTAGGTACTTATAGTATATGTGGTTTAATTTAATGCCTCTCGCTTTTATCAATCTTGTATGCACTTGGTTGTCTCTGATTCCCTTATTAGGGAATTGGACATGGACATGAAGATGTGCTGTTGTGTTATGTGCCAGATAAACCAATACTATATTTTACTTTTAACACCCCAACGCATTGTACCAGTTGTGTACGAATGTTTATCGGCAATTATTATAATATGTTCCTATTATAGTATAGATTACCACAAGGGTCTTCAATTTTTCTGAAGTCAGGGTCCTAGCATACTCTGATATTGGTATGGCGGGCCGCAACCTAGCAAAAACATCCACATCAAAATTATAAACTAAAAGTAAATTAAAAGCAATGTTCATTGAAGTTTCTTTTTTTTTTTTAATTTTACAAAATAGAAATTATTTTTAAATTCACGCAATGACACGATTGACATATTTTATTTTTAACTAATTTATCAATATTTGCCCATACAGTGTAATTTTACTATTATAATTTATTATTATTATATTATTGATATTATTATATTATTATCTCTATCTATTCCTCATTTAGGCCATCGAACGTTCATAAGCGGTACGAAAGTCGCCACAGTTTCACGCCAGTATTAGGT
>LUGF01025742.1:15062-37712 GCA_001625245.1 Calycopis cecrops
AATATTATTAAAGGGTTACAGAAATATATCATTCGAGAATTACAAAAATAAGTTTTTAAAGAATTACAGAAATACATTTTCAAATAATTTATCTTCCCACTTTGTACTCTTGTTTATAAATAAACTATTTTTATCTTTACCTGATCAGCGATATTCTTCTCCACGTTAGGCACGTACTGCGCGCACAGATCTAGAACCAAACTTTTCAATGCCGCTTCGGTGTCGTAATATATAAAACCTCGTTCGCTAGTCTTGTCTTTCAACTCTTCAACGTCTACGGCTAGGAGCATATGCCCCAATATCTTGGCCGCCCTGACACGGACCCACGAGTGGGCGTGGGCTAGTAGCACTTGACACTGCTGAGCTATCTCGTCGTAGTCACTGGTGTACTTCTTGTTCTTCAACGTGTTAGGACAATTGGTCGCTATTCTGTCGACCAGGTTCAGTATCTGTATGAGGCTGTGGTCTTTTTCTTTTTGTGTTTCTTCGTCGGTTTCCGCGTCTTGTTCGAGGTTCACCCTGAGGAAAAAGGACGGGCTTGTTAATTAAATAAGCCGTGACATATTTTATGAGAAAATCTTTTTAGGGGCTCTTTATAAATATATTACACTAGCTGCGCCACGCGGTTTCACCCGCGTAAATTTCGATCCCGTGGAAAATAGAAAATCATCCCATGGCATCCAATAGGTACATTTTTTCGGGTTAAATCTATCCTGTGTTACTCCAAGTTACCCTCTATGTGTGTGCCAAATATCATGAAAATCGGTTCAGCAGTTTTTGCGTGAAGGAGTAACAAACAAACAAACATACAAACTTTCCCATTTATAATAATAAAATGATATTCATATTGTCTGTTGTTTAGTTTTTATCATCCCTGCGTTATAAAAATGCAACTAGCACTCAAAGGAACTAGCTATAGAAGTAATAGCTTGAAACTATCAAGTAAAAATTACCTGTATTTAGTAGCACAGACTTATAGCATCGCATAAGTGCTAGGAGTTATCATAGGATCTTGTTAACGCGAACTCACATTTTCTCTATCCAAACAGCGCCAAAGAAATGTTCACTTCAAAAAAAAGTTATTTACCTGACGAACCGGCCCGCGGATGCGTTGTCTCCCAGCTGGTGAATCTTGGCGCTGAGCAGCGGCAGTAGCTGCTGCAACCGGCTCTGGAAGTTCGCCTCTTCCACATTCACGAAGCGCACGCAAAGTTGAGCGGCGAACTCGAAATGTACTGGCTGAAAGGAAAAAAATGTTACATCTACTCTTAAAAAAGCAATGCCGTCATAAAGCAGCAGTATTATAGCGATAAATGACATCATCAAAGCATCACTAAATGGCATGGTTTTCTAAAGACGTGGTTCGACATAATAACACGTTTGGTTTACACAGTAAATAGTATATTATCGTCCTGGCCTATAGTCCTGGTCTATAGAGACGAGCCATCAGCGCAGGACATATTATAAAGCACAAGTGTTTGCACAGACACATGTGCACTTTCTTTTCCCTCATTCTCCTATTCCGTTGGGACGATAATCTAACTAAATCGCTCACGCGAGTATCACCTCTCATACTACCCCACTCACCCGACTATCGCTGTAGAACCGCACCGCGAGCGCGAACAGCCTGCCCCTCTCTACCGGAGGCAGGCGGCCCAGCAGCGCCTCTATGCAGCCGGCAGCGGAGGCGCGGCACTCCGGCGAGAGGTCGTTCATCATGCACGCGCCCAGAGACAGGAACAGGAACTCGCTGTGGTTGCTTAACTGCGCCTGAAGAGGAAGTATGGGAATCAGGAGTTATCACGCCACGGAATGGTAACAAAGAGAGGTAGGGCACAAGTGCCACAAGTGCGCGGAGTTACGCTCAGTTGGACGTTTTTTTATGTGATATGTTAGGTAGGTAGTTTTTATGGCAAACGACCATTCGGAGTCATTTTCATGACTACTGACGATGGACATCCGCATAGAGGTACAGATGCGTTGCTCTCCTTCCTCCTCCCACCTCCACGGGCCACCGGCTACACAGTACACACCGCACGGAAGGCGATAGCATTTCTGTCACTTAACCCGGTATCGTGTAAGCGAGAGGCATCTCCCCGATTACGCCGGCCCAAACTGCTTCATGCATGCATGCAGTATGTGCCACACTCCACTTCTTACTAGACCTAAGTACTAAACAGGCAATATATACCTATTTTTTTCTTCGCAACCGACTTATTTGTATGAAGAATTATTGAGGTCAAGTCGAGTGTGTAAGCACGCGACGTGTCACCCTGTGTGTATCTGCATATCCCATTAGGAAACTTGCGCAAAGATGTGTGGTTATATTTTTTAACGTGATGACGACATAGAAATCGATGAACGCCGGCTGCACGCACAAAAAATCATAACTCATTATCACGTATCGCAAGAGTGCGACGAGAACGCGTACCAGGCAACATAGGTACGATCGACATAAGTCGTTATTACGTAAAATTACCCTTCGTAAGCTGACTTTACAGATAAATTATTGATATGATATTGATAGAAACACATAATATAACAAACAAGTATCTTGACTTAGGCGAAATTAAACCAGCTTTCCCGTGCATGTTTGACATGTTTACTGAAATACGGTCACCGCACACATATCAACTCGGAAAGGGAACGTAATCGTATCGCCTTCGCTTTTCGAGGCGAGACGATTGCGTTATGTTTCCCATTAGTGTGCGTTGCAAGGTGGAGTTTCATACAAACAATAGTGAAAAGCTCGAGGTGATACGGTTACGATCCCTTTCCGAGTTGATGAGTGTGCGATGCCCAATATATTCCCAGCCGTCACTTCCAAAAATTAACTCACCACGTTGAGTTTCTTGATGATCATATCCAGGAACTGCAGCGCCGACTCCCTCCCGTGCTGCAGCTCGTAGTTGAGCTGCGCGACGAAGAACTCGAGGAACCGCTCGAGCCGCTTGCCCAGGGAGGGGTAGTGGGTGAGGTACGTGAGGAATATCGCGCGCGCCTCCTCCCTGGAACGATAAACTGATATTACTGACGACCAAGAGGCAAACGCCCATTTGGAAGGCCTTGATATCGCTGAATAGACGAGTGTCAGAAAGACCTAAGCGACATGCAGGTGGCTGATTGGCAGTCTATCGCGAAGGAGTGGGACAAATGGCGCATTCTAGTGCCCGGGGCTAAGATCCAGATTCCCAAGATTTGCGTCACTGCGTCGGCGAAAGTAAAAGTAAAGCAAAGAAGTACTGAAACGTCGAGGTTCAGTAATACCAATAATCAGCTTAAATGGTTCATCGTAAAAGAAAAATATGTACGCAAATAAATGCGATGGTTTATCCGTACTATTTTATATATTAGTAAACATTTTTGTAATACACGGTATACATACACACGGTACGTAAAAACGTCGTTTTCGAAACTAAAATTTTGATCTTCGGTGGCATCGTTTCGCCGTTCTATTGGAATAGGAGGGCAAGGGAATAGTTGCACTTGTGTTAGGGCAATCAATTATTCACCATAATTTGACCCGCACCGATGGATCGTCTCTATGGAGATGACAGCCCTAGCCAATTTTTTTTAAGACAATCGAGTAATCGGAGCCCTTTCATGACTACCGACGACTATAGATATCCGCATAGAGGTTACACATATACGTTGCCCTCTTCTCCCCCTGCCAACGACCCACTAGGTACTAACACAGCACGAAACGCGACAGCAAAGTTGTCACTACGCCGGAATCGTGAAATCAAGAGGTACCTCTACACTCTATCCCAATTCGACTGCATGCATACATGCAGCCTGACACCACTCACTAAGTTTAAGTTTCGACTATATGTAGCCGAAATTCGACTAGGAGCATAACCCACCTAGACCGCGCCGACTCGCTGACTATGCACACCTTCGCCACGAGTGCCATGACCTCGTGCAACTCGGGCGAGACTAGCCGCGCCTCCAGTATCGCCTTAAGCAGCGGGAAGCAGCTGGCCTGGCGTTCGTCGTGTTGGCAGTCTTCCTCGGCGTACAGGAGGAGAGTTTTGAGTTGGTCCGCCTCTAGCGTGTAGTACTTCACGTTGCGTACTAGGACTGTCACGGCCTGGGAAAAAAGACAGAGAAACTGAGATACTAGAGAAAATTCATAACTTCCCATCTACGGGAAGAGGGGGTGCCAACGTAGCGCTTTTAAAATGACCATGACTAGAACTTTTAGGACCACTCCGGCTATTACACACAAATATAATGTCGGTCACTTCGCACAGTAACTATTTGCGTAATAGTAGGTCACTTCTAACAGTAACATGAGTGATAGTGGGTCACTTCTAACTGCAGTAACATGAGTGATAATGGGTCACTTCTAACAGTAACACGAGTGATAGCTAGTAGGTCACATCTATCAGTAACATAAGTGATAGTGGGTCACTTCTAACAGTAACATGAGTGATAGTGGGTCACTTCTAAAAGTAACATGAGTGATAATGGGTTACTTCTTACAGTAATATGAGTGATAGTGGGTCACATCTATCAGTAACATAAGTGATAGTGGGTCACTTCCAGCAGTAACATGAGTGATAGTGGGTCAATTCTAACAGTAACATAAATGATAGTATGTCACTTCTCGCAGCATGCTGCTGTATGCACGGCAACATGTGTGATAGAGAAGTTCTAATTCGCAACTCGATTCTATTCCTTTGACTACATTGTGAACTTTACGAAAAATCATGGTCACTTTTTTACACGTCTGCATCAGGAGGGGAATGTTTTTCGAGCGTATGTACATATACAGAAAAGATTCAATGTTACCGGCTACAGGACTAATTATAATTATCTAAATTTAGGATTCTATGTGATCCTAATTGTGTTCACTTTCCTAAATTAGGTGTCTACCTAATTTAGGAAAGTGAACACAATTAGGAAGCAAATTTCGTTACTGACAAGCCGAATAATTTAGGACCCTAATTGGGATGACTAAAAATAAATGTTCTTTTTCTATAGCCTATATGGCTAGACGGATTTTAACGTATAAGATGTCGTTAGATAAGTTAAACGACCGATTTAAGCAAGTATCGGATATTTTGCTTTTAGTTTAATTAAAAGGTTAATAACTTACCTTAAAAGCATTTCTCACAAGATGATAGTTATCATTCTGCTTGCTGATCTCAAAAGTGGCATACTTGTGCAATATCGTGAATGTAGTCTTCGCGATATCTTTGGTCATCTCTTCCAAAGCCGGTGTGGTCACTCTAACAGTCCACAACGTGGTAATACACTTTAAGGCCACCGTTGTCACTTTAACATGGTCACTGTTCAACGCATCCACTAGAATTGGGACGAGAGGATCCACAAACGCCTTACAATCCATCCTAGGAACCTTCTCTCTTTTGAGAATAACATATAGTATATTCAAACTAAACTCAACTAAAACATGAGCGTTAGTTTTAGAAGACGTCTTTACGTGTTTCGCTTGGGACTCCTTGTTCCGTTTGGGTATTTCCTGAATGATGAAGCAGTCTGGTTTTGCTCGCAACATCTTCTCTCTCTGTGCCTCTGTTAGCTCCCGTTTTGGGGCACTGAGCACGAACTCAGGTATGCTCTCCGACGCAACACCATGAAGGAAGACGAATAATGATTCTAAATCGATGAACTTATTTGTCACTAGCCCAGTTGTGATATGCATTAATGCTTCTTGGACTTTCACGACAATTTTCTTTGAGTGATGTTTCTGTAAAACCTCCTTGAAGGGTATGAGGAGGTTGATAAGGCATTGTTCTGTGATGTTCTGGGCAGCAATCAAAAGGGTGACGTAACTCTTCTTGCTGGGCTTCGCTTCTGGTGTCTTGTAATGGAGCTTGTCGACTTCCTTCTCTTCCGATAGCGCGCCGAAGAGATCGTTGGTACAGACATCGAGGATATAGTTTAGGTTCTCATTTATGTCCCCAGGTCTAAAGTCAGTCTTCAGAGCTTCTAGTACTGTGTGAATGGTCGCGACCAAGACGTGTACTTGGAACCCACGAGTGAGTAAGAGTGTAAGGTGTTCCAGAAGTACACCTAAATAAGCCGGACCGACTGTGATCATAATTTTCTTGACTATATCCCTCGCGGATATTCTGACTTGTTTTAGCGGCGATTTCAAGAATGAGCACAATTTGATTATTATTCTGAAAAAAAAAATCATTATTTCGTATTTTATTAATTTATCCATTGCCAAGGTTAGTAAAGTCATGTGTACAGACCCTGCGCAATTAGTTTTTATGAAATATTTATTTCGGTTAGTTGAATAAAAATGTGAATAGGAGTCAGTGTGATGTCCTACAATAGGACATTTTAAATTATGACGGTACATATAAAAAAAAATTCACCAGGAATCTTTCATTGATCTGTGATTATTGACAGCGGCGTTAGAAATTAAAAGTCGCCTTTCCTCCGCACTTCAAACAGGCCATTGCAGACTCACAAACCGTACGAAACGCGAATTATAGCTTTCACTTTAGGGCGATATCGCGTGAGCGAGAAGCACTTCCCCGGTAGTATAATAGTACCATATAAATAAGTTACGCCGATGTACCTGCGCAGAAATCATTATTTGGAAAGGCGCGAAATTATTTAAGCCAATCACCAGGCAATATTTTTGCGCGGGAAATTCTTCATTCGCCATTGGTCAAAGGAGAGTTGGCTGTATTGGCATTCGTCAGTTGCTTAGCCGAATGACAGCTCTCATAGACTGTCATTCATTCACACGTCAAAAGTCATGCAGCACAGATATCGTGAGCGAGATAGCATAAGCTCACGTCTTGTTATATTTTAAGCCTTATTAGTTGAAGAATAAGTTTTTTATTGAATTGGTGTTATAAATCGGATTAGATCGGCCTATGTTGTGCTGTTCTGCGTCAACGACAAAAGCCGATGTAACTTATTATCGTGGTCGAATTATACCGGCCTAATTCGCAATACAGCTTCGCACTACCAAGCTCGTGGTTGTACAACATTACTCACCCCGGCAGCTGGTGTTTCAGGATCTCACCCGGCAGCCTCTGTAGCAGTTTGACGAGCGCCAGGGCTATTGGAACCCTCAGCATATCTTCTTCTTGTCGCAAAAAGCCTGTCTTCCGCCGGTTCACCTTGTGCGACTCTTCATGGTCTGTCAGTTTACCAATGGCCCTGTAATTATATAATATTGTGTAAATAGTGTTTTAAAAAATTATGCAGCAAAAAGAAAGAACTGATCTTATTGTTAAATTATTTGATGAAATTCGTGTGTACGTAGAACATAAAAATATAGTGTGTTAAAACTATTTAATATTTCACTTTCTTCACTTCACACTTCAGTTTTTGACTTATGAGAGATTAGGATGTATCTACCAGTATTTTCAAAATATTCAAACTATTTTCTTACCGATTTAGCTGGGGCAATAATCCAGTAGTCAAAGATTTGATGATTCTGTTTGCGACGGACGGAGACACGGTGGATATCCTCTCGAAGGCTGGTGTGGAAGCCTCTTTTCCCTGCTCCTCATCCAATTTATCTTCAGCTGTGAGCAGATCTGTCTCCATTTCTTCAACATCTTCATTATTCTCGTCATCAGAATCGTCATCTTCGTCTTTCGATTTCATTTCTGAGTCATCTAAATCTTTGTCGTTTTCCTTTGTTTCTGATTCCTCCAAATTGTTTGATTTATCATTTGCTCCTTTATCGGGTTTATTTATTTTCACAGCCCTAATATTAGTGGTCAGGGCTTTAGGCAGTTCAATATTTTTCACTTTCGAGAAATCGAAATGAAAAGCGTCAAGTATAGCTACAAGGATACGAGTCAATTGCTTCTGATGCTCTGTGGTATGACGCATTTTATTCAAATACAATTTCAGTATAACTTCATAGTGGTACCAGGGTAACAGCTTACAGCAGGTAGCTATTACTTCGATACACGCGTCTATCAAGGAATTCTTATCTGAGTATTTATCGTCGCAAATATACATAGTGGCTAACGGTAGAATGAAATTAGTGAGAGTCCTTGGTGTAGGACATTTGGCCATTTTCCTTGCGACTTTAGAGAATTTCAACAACGCCCTCACTCTTCTATGGAGCTGCAAATGACAGGAATTCTCGAAGAAGTCAACCTCTGGGTCTTGTTTGTTCGTGAGTTGTGCTAGGTCTGTTAACACCACATCTGCGTCTGGACATTCACGTGCTAATTCTCCTAATATTGTAATACTTTCGTTGTGCAGTATGTCATTTTTAGTGTCTCTTATGCCTGTACAGATAAGGGATAACACTGTGTCTCGAACTAAGAACTGTCCATTGGCAGCAGAGCGATATTTCATAAGCAACTTTGGTAGAATCTTCTTCAAGCACAGTCCAGCACTATCGCGTAAACCGATATCTTTCTCAGTACGGATGTAGTAAAAACAGTTGTTGACTATAAGTATTGTGAGATCGATGCCAATTTCATTGCTGTCTAGCATTCGGTATATTTCTTTATAAGCATCCAGTCTTCTGTCGAAGTCTGGCTGATCTATCCATCTCTTATTATAAGCGTTCATTTCTGTGATTATATGAGCTGTCTTTGTTAATACTTCTTTATCGGCTTTTGCGTTTTCCGCTATAGATGTTAGTAGTTTTATTAAAAGCTTTCTTACTTCTACCAAAGTTACTTTGTTGAATAGAACAGCAATATGTTTGATGTAAATTTGCGGGTTCGTACTGTGGCCAAGTAAATTTATGATCGTGTTAATCGCGTGTTCCATGTTCTCTTCTGCCATATTCATACAAACTTTTTTAACTAATATTGGCAGCAGTAAGCTAAGCAGTTCGTCACACATCTCAGGGGTTGTTACCATTTCTGTAACTCTAGAAAGTATCAATAAATCCCTTTTATTGACCGTGTTCGATTTCGCGGAGTTTGCGATGCGTCGCTTCATCACTTCCAAAATGTTTGGTAAATGTAGTACCAAAATTCTGCTTCCGAAATTGAGATCGTTTCTATCTGTAGTAACTTGTAGCATGTTAAATGATGATATTGCGGGCACTTCTTTATCTTCCTCATCTTCAGTTAGAGTTAAAAGTTTTTCTACCATATCTAATATCATATTAACGACTGCTGGATTAGTTTTTGGTGCTAGCAACAGTTTGAATATTGCTGATACCGGATTAAGCGACGTATCGTCATGGGCGCAAGTCACGAGCAAAACATAGTACCTTGGATTTTGGCACCATGTGTTAATAAGTTTTAACAATGCAGTTGGGCTATGAATACCTTCTATTTGAAGCTTAGGCAGTAATGGCCATATAAGAGTTTCGTATATAACATACAACTCGTCAGGACTCCAGCAATATTTTTCGAATTGATCAAATAATTTACTTAATATGCCGACCGCTATCGTTCGCAAATGTTTCATTATTTTCACGTAACTATTGTGTACTTTGTCCACATTTTTCAATACACTCGCTAGATTCGAACACACGGCGTAAAATACTTTGAAAAGCTCCGATAACAATTGATCTTTCATATATCCACCAAAGTACTCTCTAACCACATCAAATAAATTCAAAATACTGTGAAGTTTTCCTGGACTAGTAACTGATTTCAAATCTAGATTTTTTAAAGTGTTTTGGTAAATTTCATTCGGACCTAAAGCCATGTTCTCTTTAAGATGTGAGAATGCCATTTCAATAAACATTCTTAGCTCATTCTCATTGCAGCCACTTAAATATCTCATGACAAGGGAACGCCTTGTCTGGCCTCCACCTTTCTTGTCAGCCCCTAGCTTAGAAGTCATTTTACCATACAATATTCGTAAAATTATAGGCACTACGTGTTCTCTATCCTCAACATGGATCGCTTCTGAATCTTCTGTAATTTTAAATTTAGTCATTTCATCTTTGAACTTGTTCTCATCCACTAAGTTATACAAATTAGTTTTGTAAGCAACAACACTTTTGTTTTTATAGTTAAGAATACAATCCAGAGCATACTTCTGCAGTCCAGGGTTTTTGTGTTTCAAAAATTCCATAAAGAGATCCCAAAAAATTGGCTCTTTGTGGAGCGCTCTTGGATTCTTAAACTGTGCTAGAACTTGCATAATATTGATAAGAGTTTTAAATATCACTTTGCCAGTTGCTGAATCTACATCATTATTCACTTCAATGATCTTTTCAATATCTATATTATCATCCACATCTCCTTTATTTTCTTCAACTTCCATATCTGTTTTATTACGAGTTGCCATGTCGATCTTAAGAGCATTTGTTTTATCGTTACGCCTATATTCTTCGTCAATGAACTTCAAGAACAACACAACCACATCTCTGTTTCTTGCTTCACACACTTGTATACAATTGCTCATAACCTTCAACATCAGATTTCTATAATTGTAAAGGTCTGGTCTTTCTAAAATGTTATTGTAGTCTGCATAGAGATGGCTGATTATTTCAATGTCTGTTTCAATATCATTATCAAATTGAAAAGTTTTAAAGTTTTTCTTGGCATTAGCAAATGAGAATTCTAATGATTTATGGAAAGCTGGCCAAAACTCATCAATAGGTAATGCATTACCGTAACTGGCAATAAATTCTACCACTGGTTCCCATAGCAATTTGAAGTTAAAAAATAGTGCACCGTGCATGTAGTTTAAAGCATAAAAGTGGAAGTCTGTGTCTTTAGCCAGTTCATACTGGGTAGTATTAAATGTCATTTTTTGGAGGGCATTAATTTGGACCCTATACTCTTGAATAGAAGGAGTTATAGACTCCACATTGTAACATCTGGTGAAAACTTCAAATCTTTCCACATCACTTCCCACTGCTGCAGTTTTGTTCAGCTCCTCCACATTTTCAAACAATTTATAGATGTGGGTAGTCAGCAAACGTACCTAAAAATATTAATGTTACAATTTTACATAAAATTATATGAGATGAAGAAAAAATAAAAATCATTGAAATACTTACTATATGAAATGGGGATGCTACATTAGAACGTAAATATGAATCAATCAAAGACAAAATAGGGTATGTTAAGCCGTTTTCTTGTTCATAGGCTGTTAAATACAAATCAAGAGTGTGTAGTGAAACAATGTAACTAGGATTAGCTGCACATGGTAAAAGAGCTGGTAGTAATGTGTCTATGTCACATATCTGTTTCATATTCTTACAGCTAGATATATGTATAGCACACTCTATTGTATTAGCTATGACAAACATAATCCTTCGAACTTTCTTCGACAGTGTTGTATCCTCACAATGGAATTTATTATCTTCTGCTGTTTTTTCGATATTACAAATAAGCAGTAACTTCAAAAGTTTAGACACAAGTGTTCCCAATTCCTTAACACAAAATTCAACATCCAGTTTCTCAACATGCGGCAAAAAGAATAACACATTTAATAATTTCATAGGATTATCAACAATATTTTCTTCATCATCACTTAGGACGCCTTTTACATAATCCATAAGTAGTGGCAATCCTTTGCCAAAATCAAGTGGATATTTTACCCACTCAAACAGTTTTAATCCATTTTTTGATAATGGTGACTTTCTTAGGCAAATCTGCGATAAAGTAGTTAATGCTTCCACATCAAAATCAGATTCTATTACAAATTTAATGAATGGAGGTAATATATGCATATCAAACTGTGAATAATCCATTACATTTTTGACAAAGTTCATCAATATTTTGGGATATGGCAAAGGCAATAGGACTTTAACAATTATACCGGCATGCTCTTGAGAAAGTGTAATGTTTGATGACAGGAGCATTAGAGACCCAATCTGGGCACATACTTCTAAAACACTCTCCGACCATTGTGAACATATAACTTTAATGAGAAGCAATGCAAACTGTGGTGGGTTTGTCAAATATTTGCCATTCTGATGTTCAATTATTTGACCAGAAAGTCTCATGATATACTCCAAGCCAGGATTCTCATCAGAACCAGGTGTCACATCAGAATCTTTTAAGCATTCTTCCACATATTTGAGCAGATTTGACCAAAATATATGAAACTCCTTGTGTGATATACCCTGCAAGCAGTCTTCTATAGCTTGTGTCAATACTTTAAATAGAATTTCTTGATCTTCATTCTTCGCTTTGAGATGTTCTAATAAAATGGGGAGAAAGGTCTCAATGCAGCTGTGAAACTTATTTGTAACTCCTTTTAACATTTCAAATATAAGATGGCCACAACCTGTTATAGCCTGAAATAATACAAATTAATTTATCAAGTTCATTAATTCCTTTTACATTATAAAATTCTAAATAAACTTCTAAACATGTTGATGTTGTAAGTGGATAATAATTAATAATAATTGATATGACACTATTGCATAGTTGATCTGTACTTTCAGGAACTAAGTACATGATACACAATGATAGTGGTCATAGCCTTTTGGACTACTAATTAATGGCCATTAACATTTGCATAACTGTTATGCAAAAATGTTGCCCTCCTTTCCTCCTCCTTCCAATAGGGCACAGGAAAGCCACAAAAAACACAACAGCACAAACTAGTGAAGCACACTTGATTATAACAATAATCCCTACAAAGATAATGAGGAATGTATAAATTTTACTTACACCATCATTTTTTCTTAAATAAATAAGCATCAGTTCTATAAACTTCTGCTTGTCCTTTATATCACGAGCCACAAATGCAAAACTTTCTGCTGCAAAATTATTTATGTACTGTGGTTGTGCTTCACTTAAAAGTGGTATAATTCTCGTTAAAACTATTCCAATATCCTTTTTTAAATATGGTTTTAATGTTTTAAAAAGGAACGCCAGACAAACCAGTGCCCATTCCAATTGCTCAGCATCTTTTGTGTTTAACACTTTTAAAAGTATATCAAGAAACTTGGGAAAATGTGGGTAAAAGTCATTTCTTAAATCCTTAGCAAGGGACACTAAAATTCTAAAAGATAAAGAAAATATATTTATTTAAATACATATTTTATACTATAATATTTATCCAACACATTTAACTTATTAACAAGGGAAAAGACAAATCACATTAAAATAGAAGTAAAACACATATCTTAACCTGTGTTAGTTAGCAGCAAACAATGTACAACATACGTACCAGGTGCACTTCTTTTCTTATTTGTGTTTCCCCTTTATACTATGAAAAACAATACACTAAAAAAAACCACCAATCAAGCCTTTTGTTGACTACTAATATGGGGCACACATATGACTGTTATATGCAGATTTGTTACCATCCATTCTTAATTTTTAAAAGGTGTATTGTCACTTAATAAAGCTTGCAACTTGATGCTAGTGTTTAGTTAAACGACCTCAAGAGTTATTTATACATAATTTATTACAATATATATGACAGATATATAATAGTTTTATATGAAATGAACTTACTCTAATAAAGGCTGTAAACACAACTTATCCTCCAAATTTAAAAATTTCTCTAATATAGTAATAACTTCATCTTTCTTGTGTAATAATTGTGCTACAGTAACAATGCCAAACACTTCTTTTTTGAATTTCTTATAATTCTCTGTTAAATTAAGTCCATGCCATTTTTGTACTGCTAGGTGGAAATGTGTTTCGTTTTCTCCTGGATGACTAGTGTATGCGTGTTCAATATGATATAAGGCAGCATGCCGAATGTCTATTAAATTGATTCTTTCGGCAAACGGAATAAACTAAAAAGTAAGAAAACATTAATATAAACAATACACCGCGAAGGATGTATCAAGAACATCGCATTGAATCTACAGGACATCATTTTTATACAATATTACATTCAGCAATAGTTGAAAAAGATAAATACGGCGTAACTTACTTTAAAAGTATTAGTAGTTTTATGTTTAACAGGTTTACTCTTCATCTTGTAATTTTATTATACCATATATCACTAGAAACAGAACTTAATAAGGTATAGTTTAGTCCTTTTTTTTTAAACTTAGACTATCATTTTTATAAACTTAAACTTTCGTAACATGTACGAAACTTCTACAAAAAAGTGTTCTACAAAGTACAAAAACGCACGTGTATCATGTGTTTTTGTTTAATTGACACTTGACACTGATAAGGCTTAGACAGTTGACAACTAGTAGTGACATTAATGTTTTTTATCGTAAATTTTGAGTAGCTAGGGTTATGTTGCTTAGAGCTTTCAAATAGCTCCAAAATAATGATGGTTCTTAAATTTTGCCCTAAGACTCAGGTGCTTACCCGGAATAAAGTAAATTTTATTTAAATTAACTATGTAACTAGGTGTCATCAAATTTTCGCTAATAATCAATTATTTTCCATAAAATCAGAAAAATCAACTTCTGGAACCTATTTATGTCTTGGCTACACGGGACTTGGTGACTGAGTCCATTGTGACCTGGACTTGTGACCGTGGACTTGCAGTACACAAGTCATGTGTGGCCAAGCCATAAATTGATTCCAGAAGTTGATTTTTCTGTTTTTATTTAAAATAATTGTATACGAGCGAAAATTTTATTGGTGTGCAGTTTTTTTTGGTAAATGTGCAGTTTTTCTATGCCTTGGGATTTCTAAAATTAACATTAATATCCAAGATATACGCATTTTCTGTATGCCCCAATGAACCAATTTTCAAACATTTTTTACAACAATTCTAGAGGTGTGCAGTTTTTTGTATTCTCATATTCAAAATATGCAGTTTTAAGCCTTTAACCCTTGTATTTTTTAATCTAAGATATTGTTACTTGAGCGGCCAGGGCAGATTGGGTGACTTGAGTGGTGGCGCAGACTCTACGTATCAAATGACATATGGCAACATGACACTGACAGTGTTTTGCTAGCACTTAATTTCTAAAACGATCACTAGGGCGCTGTACATTCAGCGAAAGAGCTCCTTTATGTTTCGTACACTGTCCCTATATTGTATTGAACTAAATACATACATCTGAAAACCTTGCAGTCTGCACACACATACTATAGGGACTAGCTATGAGAGATGACTTCTAAAATTTATCGAATTAGTCGATCGTTTGCTTAATTCAATAACAATCGACGTTATTCGATTGTTATGAGCAAGAGAAAGAAGTGGGTGGGCGATTATGACTGACAAGGTAATCGTAAACTTTAACTACCAACTTCTACTGTAACTTATAACTTAGTAGCACGTCGATTGTTAATCGAATTTATCGCGGCGACAACTACTAAATCGACGCGACAACCTAATAATCGATTGTTTTTCGATTAATCGAAAAATCGCTACGAGTAACTACTAAATCGACAATCGAATGCGCTATAACAATATTTTCGATTTATTCGATTGTTTTTTTTTTGTAACAATCGCCATCGTTAATAGGGACCGCGCACGAAACATAGAGGCAGCACTTTCGCAGAACGTAAAGCGCCCTAGTGATCATTTTAAGTTCTTCTTAGGTATCTTAAGGTTCACATGTCAGCCACTAGTCAGCATGCAGTCTAAAAGCTTGTTCCCTATAGGTGATCAAAAAAAAACTATTATTAATAATTTATAAACACTATATTTAGTTAAAAATAACTTAAAGCTTATAATCACAAAGGAATGGGGACAATCTTCGTATCTCATTGCTCCTTCTTAATATATGCAGACATCTCTTCTGCATATTTTTCCTTTGATCTTTCAAACATTGCAACATATATCTGTAAGAGAATAATTTTATGATGAAATCTTAATGATTGTACAACATGAATGTTTTTATTCAAAACAGCCTAACCAATGTTTATATAAATACAAAAATCAGTTAAGCTGTTTTCAATTCTTACAATACATAGCTATTGTATAGTGACATTGTTCAAAGCCTGTCACACAGTTTAATATTTAGATGTTTTATACAACTGGTGGTGTTGATAATGTGATGTTGTTTTATTTATGTAAAATATGTTGTATCTGTACCACCACCCAACTTCGCACAACTGTTTTATACATGAACAATTACTTTACAGCGCCATGGTGACAGAAAACTAAACTGTTACAAAATGGTTTAAAAATGATTTCAAATATGTTAAATTTAATAAAAGCTTTGCAATTTAAACCATTAGCATAATAATGAGTTAGTGCCATGCTGCATTGCAGTGGAAATGGGCCAATGGATGGATATAGCTCTCAATATCACTTAATTACATCTTAAAGTATGTTTTGTATAGTTTGTGCGATTGTGGTAGCACTTAAACGGAAAGAACACATGTGTATTATAATTATGCTAACTGTTTGTTTTTTTTCACCATAATGTATAAAATATGTAGGTCAGTAAAATAATTTACCCGCTTCTCATCATTATTAAGCGACCTCCACCTTGAGGCCAACTGTCTGGTTACTTCCTGTTTGGATGGCTCTGTGCCCATTTCTGTAGTAGTTTCTGCTACTACTACCGGCCTTTGCTCCTGACAGAATTGGAAGAAAGCATTGCAAGGCTTTTTTGGGGCATTGGGATCTCTCTCTGCCTGTAATAACAAAATTATGTATATAGAATTGTAATTTTTTAAATTTAATTTATTATTATAACCTACAAAAAATACTCTGAAGTAACAAAATTTATATACATTCTTATCTTCTATATGTATAAAACTCAAATGTGACATAGCCATCTATCAACGCACAGCCCAAACCACTGGACGGATCAATCTGAAATTTGGCATCCAGGTAGATGTTACGACGTAGGCATTCGCTAAGAAAGGATTTTTAGAAATTCAACCCCTAAGGGGGTGAAATAGGGTGAAGTTTATATGGATTTCTTAGAAATTAACGCGGGTGAAACCGCGGGGCAAAGCTAGTAACATATAATTTTTTAAATGTTTAAAAGTTTTTTTTCAATACAAAAAAAATTTTATACCATTCACTTTTTTAAAGTAATTAGTCCTATTTACCTGTGCCAAATAAATGCCAAATCGGTTAATTTTTGCATGAAAGAATAACAAACATATACAAACTCCCTAATCTAAATATTTGTAGGAAATAGGGCATCATATATTTAAAGCCTGGTTTAAAAAAATCATGATACCTCAGATTTATATGGGTGGAATTTTTTTAAATTACCACCATGGATAAATTAACCACACCCATCGATAAATTAAATTTAAATAAGATCATAGTATAAACTTTACCACAAGCGAAAAAAACAATACCTTTTCAGTTTTACTTTTTCTTTTTGTGGTTGTTTTTTTTGTGTTTACAGACTGTGGTTTTTCTGAAGGTTGCTTGGCTCCTGTGTTTGTTTTTGCGCCTGGCCGTGGTATTCTTTCTACGAGATCTGATTTTGAGTCAATTTCAACTGAGGCAGTTCTAAAAGCGTCACCATGTTTGTCCAAACGTTCGACCAACAATTTAATATCTTTTTTATATCTCCTTGATATTTTCTTTACTTCGTGTATCCTGAAAACAACAAGACGACCTATATTTAGTTTGCACTTTAAATCACAAGATAGCTTTGATAATATGCAGACCTATTCACAATTCGTTCATTATCCTGTTGTAGGACTTCACATCGTTCCAAAAGCATTTGATATTTTCGCCTATAGATTTCCTCCTCCGACGGTAAACTAACCATATCATCCGAGTCGTCAGAAATATTCGACTGGACCTGTTGTACTGTCATTTTAATTTATTTCAGAGCTTCAGATTCACTCCAACAAATTTCTCGTAAACCGCTTGTCACTTGTCAAGTTAGTAAGCCATGTTTTTATTTTATTTTTTTCACTTACTTGACATTGGGTCTAAGTTGGTAAGTTTGTACTTTATATCGTAAATCTACATAGATCATTTAGTAAATGATCTAAGCAAGAAACGTATTCCTAAACTAATCACAAACTCTTCTAAATACTTTTGGGAATTATTCATTTTTGAGTAAATATCCGCAAAGTACATTCTAGTACTATTAAACTTCAATTTAATATAATATAATAACAAATAACTTTTGTAATTATAAAAATAATTATTGCAAATAATTATACTTATGAGCATATAAATTAAAACGTGTCCGTCCAAGAGACTCATAAGTTAGCGTACACAAATCAGTTTTTTTATTATTACTTCTGACTTATATAATAATCTTAATCTGCGGTCACAATAATTTTAATGTTCTAATAACATTTTCATATTTTAAACCCGCGACTTCGTTCGCGTAGCCTAGTTCTACTATAATCAAAGTGATTTATCGTAACGGGTTTGATTATTTGAAAGTTTCTTTCAAATAATCAAACCCGTCGATTAAATTATAATTACTGATTTCCCCATTGGAATGATTGACTTTTTCGCAGTAAAAAGTGTTCTAGATGTTGACCAGGCTTAGTATCTATACACCACAAAAGTTTCATTAGAATCCGTCCATTAGTTTTGCAGATTAGCCTGGACAAACAGACAAACAAAAAAATTAAAAAACATTGAAGTGTTCAGTGTTCAATGTTCAAATTCAAATAATACTATTTTAACATGGCATAACACATTTAGTTTTACGCAAATACATATATTTAATTTACAGATTCAGGAATTTACTGTTTTTATTATATTTATAGATTAAAAACTAGGACACTTAAGTTGGTGGACGCAAATGTTTCTCGCCAATTCTACCAATATGCTTTGAGATTTACCAGCAAAAACTCTTTTAAGGGAGGACCGATGAGGTAGCATAGGAAGTGTAATATGTGCTGGTTTTACAACACCAAGTAAATCTGCAGAGCGACTAAACCAAAACTGTGATCTTCCAAGAATCACCTCTGGCAGGCACCTCTGAGTGTGGAAAGAAAAGAGCCTCATCTTAAAGGCCGGCAACGCAACTGCAAAACCCCTGGTGTTGCAGATGTCTGTGGGCGTCGGAAAACACCATCATCTCGGTGACCCGACTGCTCGTTTGCCCCCTGTACTATAAAAAAAAAAAAAAAAGAATACCGCGCGTCGGACATACCCTTTAATGCTAGACGTGGCGGCACATGACGCAAAAAACTTGGCCCTGCTTTGCGTTTTTGATTGGTGGTCATCTATAGGCAATAAGCTTCTAGAGGGGTGCAAGAAAGGAGCTTCCCGAGCGGTAAATGTGTCCAAGAAAGTACATGAATGCCCGGCGCACCCTGGACACTTCACTCCAAGATCCTCCACAAAAGGGGGGTATTGGAGTGAAGTGACTAATCCTTTCACCACAGCAGTTCAGCCACTACAATGCTCTTCGCAGAGCCCGAAAAAAAGCCCTTCTCAGGGCCAAACCCCAAGGATTTTAGTAATTCCATCAAATATCTGGAGAGATTTACAAAATAATGCTCAAGTCGGTCCACTCAAGTCAGCTCTAACGGTGGTTTCCATCAATATCGAAGGGTTCTCAGCACACAAGGCTCAACTATTGTCTGACCTTCATGTCAAGACCAATTGTGATATACTTTGTATTTAGGAAACCCACCGGGGTGCAAATAACTTGCGCCCACAAATTCCCGGGCTCACCCTGGTCGCTGAGATCCCACATGACAAGTATGGCAGCGCCGTGTTTGTGAAACCATCTGATACAATACGATCTACATCTTGCGTTGCTCGGGACACTATAGAAATCATCTCATTAGATATTGGTACCTGCAGTATCACCTCAGTATACAAGCCCCCTAAGCAACGTTTCGAATTCCACAAACCCGAAAATTTTGACTCTCGAAATATAAAAATTGTCATTGGCGATTTTAACAGCCACAATTCCATATGGGGCTATCGAGACACAAATGAAGATGGACTTGCAGTGGAAGAATGGGCGGAAAATAATAATCTACATCTATTACATGAGGCCAAATTGCCCCCGTCCTATAATAGTAGACGTTGGAGGCGAGGCTATAATCCTGATTTAATATTTACTTCCGCTAATATTCACGCAGGATGCCGAAAATCCGTCGCAACCCCAATACCCACCAACCAACACAGACCTATCATATGCCGGATCAATGCCGCCATAACGCCTGTTTCCGTACCATTTAGGAGACGATTCAATTTCTCCAAAGCGAAATGGGATCAATACGGCGCAGCCATTGATGAACTCCTGCAACACATCGAACCTTTACCTAAAAACTACGAAAAATTCGTGGAGGCGGTCAGTACGATTTCGCGGAGGAGAATTCCAAGAGGTTGTCGTACCTCGTACATACCAGGACTCAGTAGAGAATCAGTTAAACTATTAATGAAGTACGAACAATTTTACAGCAAAGACCCCTTTTCGGAAAGCACTCTACTGGCTGGCGAGGATCTCATGGCAGCGGTATTGGAAGCTCAAAAAGAGCGATGGATGAGGACTGTTACTAGCGTTGATTTCACGCATAACAGTAAAAAGGCATGGGCAACATTTAGGAGGCTAACCAATGATCCTCCCACCCCTTCTAACACGGGCACTGCAACATCCAACCAGATCGCGCACCAGATCCTTCTTAATGGAAAACCTCCACGTAAGATGATAAATATCAAAAAGGTTTCCTCTAAAAATAATAAAAACCAAGAATCGCCGACGCCGTTCACTACATTCGAGGTTGGGCAATGTTTTTTTTTTTTTTTTATATAGCATAGGAGGCAAACGAGCAGTTAGGTCACCTGATGTAAAGTGAACGCCAACGCCCACAGACATCCGTAACACAAGAGGTCTAACAGATGCGTTGCCGACCTTTGAGGAAAGAATAAGCTCTTTTCTTGAAGATCCCTAGGTCGTATCGGTCCGGAAATACCGAGGGGGGCAGCTGATTCCATATTGCAATGGTGCGTGGGATGAAATTGCGCTTATAGCGCACAGTAGTAGACTTCGGAGGATCTAGGTGGTGACGGTGGAATTTGGAATTTTGGCGCGAAGTCCTATAATGGAATTCAGCTGCAGGTATTAAATAAATGTATAAAAGTACTAAAAGCTGCAAAAGCCGCAGGCTACAACGACATCACAGTGGAGCAAATTAAACATCTAAGCCCACGCTCAGTATCTTGGCTTACTGCAACGTTTAACGCTTGCATGACTACAGCTCAAATCCCTAGACTTTGGCGCAAAACGAAAATCGTTGCACTGCTGAAACCGGGAAATCACCAGACGATCCTACGAGCTACAGGCCTATTTCTCTGCTATGTCATACACATAAACTCTTTGAGCGATTACGTCTTCTCAATCGACTATCACCCTTGATTGACCCTGAACTGATTCCTGAACAGGCTGGATTCAGACCGGGAAAGTCGTGTTCTAGCTAAACACTCAAATTGACACAGCACACAGAAGACGGATTTGAAGCGAAAATGGTTACTGGTGTGGTGTTTGTGGACCTTACGGCTGCCTATGATACGGTGAATATTAAGATGCTCCTCCGCAAAGTCGAAGAACTACTAATTAATGATATATATTTTGTTCGTATTCTGCGTGAGCTCCTTAGTAATCGCCCCTTTCGAGTTAGCCTCCATGCCAAGAAAAGCAGATGGCGTTCCCAGAAAAACGGTCTCCCACAGGGTAGTGTTCTGTCGCCCATATTATTCAACATATACACAAATGACCAACCATGCCCACAGAACACCAATCGTTTAATATACGCTGATGATCTGGCTCTAACCACTCAATGCTACACATTTGAGTCGGTACAGGAGGCGCTAACCATGGCCCTTAACACCTTATGCAAATATTATAATGACAATGGTTTAAAACCTAACCCATCTAAAACACAAGTCTGCGCATTCCATCTCCGCAACAGGCAAGCGAACCGCACACTAGATATAACGTGGCAACAGGTCAGAATCGCGCACTCTTTTTATCCCAAATATTTGGGTATCACATTAGACCGATCTCTGACCTTCAAAACGCACTGCCTGAACACAAAACAAAAGGTATTCGCCCGCAACAGCCTGCTTCGTCGTCTTGTGTCTACGAAATGGGGAGCCACTCCACAAGTACTCCGTACAACTGGCACTGCCTTGTGTTATTCCGCGGGCGAATTTGCATGTCCAGTGTGGCACCGATCCACCCACGCAAAACAGGTAGACATTGCACTGAATGACACTTGCCGCATTATTACAGGGCGCCTTAAACCTACTCCCCTGAATAAACTATACCCGTTGGCCGGCATCGCCCCTCCAGACATAAGAAAGTACGTAGCTTGTTGCCACGAAAAAAAGAAGCAAGAGACTGACAGCCGCCATCCTCTATTTGGACACGCCATCCACCCTGCAAGACTAAGAAGTCGTAAAAGCTTCTTACGAAGTACACAGGCATTAATTCGAGATCCGGCCGAGGAGAGAATTGTAAGGTGGAAAATGAAACACCCGCCCCCCGATATATTTGTGACACTTGAAGAAAATCTGCCCCCAGGCCACCACCTGCCTTGGCCTACTTGGAAGTCGCTTAATCGACTCCGAACACAAGTAGGCCTATGTCAACAACATAGGAGTCGTTGGGGCCTAATACCTTGCTCGGAGGAGCAATGCGAATGCGGGGATCCAATCCAATCAATGGAGCATCTACTCCAGTGCCCGCTGTGCCCAAGAACTTGCACATTCGAGGATCTGCTCGCTGCCAATGCTGCCGCTATAGATGTGGCACAGTACTTGGCACGTAAAATTTGATCAGCTGAACACTGACACGAGAAGAAGAAGAAGAAGCTTCTAGATTGCCACGCTAACTAGTGGCTGAAATATGAATCGAATGCAAGCAAATTTTCGTTTGTATGTATGATATGACATATTATGTCAACTTGTCATTGTCATTGTCTTCAGCTT
>LUGF01025742.1:41921-54524 GCA_001625245.1 Calycopis cecrops
GCTTCAGATTCACTCCAACAAATTTCTCGTAAACCGCTTGTCACTTGTCAAGTTAGTAAGCCATGTTTTTATTTTATTTTTTTCACTTACTTGACATTGGGTCTAAGTTGGTAAGTTTGTACTTTATATCGTAAATCTACATAGATCATTTAGTAAATGATCTAAGCAAGAAGCGTATTCCTAAACTAATCACAAACTCTTCTAAATACTTTTGGGAATTATTCATTTTTGAGTAAATATCCGCAAAGTACATTGTGGTACTATTAAACTTCAATATAATATATTATAATAACAAATAACTTTTGTAATTATAAAAATTAAAACGTGTCCGTCCAAGAGACTCATAAGTTAGCGTACACAAATCAGTTTTTTATTATTACTTCTGACTTATTTAATAATCTTAATCTGCGGTCACAATAATTTTAATGTTCTATTATCATTTTCATATTTTAAACCCGCGACTTCATACGCGTAGCCTAGTTCTACTATAATCAAAGTGATTTATCGTAACACCGACGGGTTTGATTATTTGAAAGTTTCTTTCAAATAATCAAACCCGTCGATTAAATTATAATTACTGATTTCCCCATTGGAATGAGCGACTTTTTCGCAGTAAAAAGTGTTCAAGATGTTGACCAGGCTTAGTATCTATACACCACAAAAGTTTCATTAGAATCTAAACTACGCAGATGTCATTTGCGGCCCTAGGCTTCTGGCAAGAACTCAGCGACATATCCAAAGAATCCAGAACGCATGCGCGCGATTCTGTTTTACCATCCCCCCAAGAACACACGTTACTCCATTTCTAAGCCAGCATGGCTTATTAAAGATGAAATCTCGTCGAAAACTACATTTAGCATATCTTCTCTTTGGGATCATAAAGCATCAGGAACCATCCTATTTATATGCTAAACTGAGCTGGTTTTCGAGTAGAAGAGAGTGCTCAGCTAGACAAGTTTCACAGCAACTGTCAATTCAGAGACATACATCCGCAACATTTAGAGGTTGCTTTCGTTACGCTGCGTCCAAAGTGTGGAATAACATCCCGCCACCTATAAGACAGATAAAGTCTCTAACTACTTTCAAAGTACAACTCAAAACATATCTTGTAGAAGCGCAACGAAGGCATAATAATATAAATATTGACATGTCATTTATTTGACTTTGATACATTTTTATTTAAACAAGAATATTTATACTATTTATTACATATTTCGTATTTATACACTTTATATATAATATATATTTACACACATTTGGCAGTAGTGTATTCTTATTCTTAATCCTATTATTATTAATTTATTGGCATCCGTTGACCTCACAGCAGGCCCCAGTCGAAAACCAGCGTCACGCCCCTGCGGCCTGGCATATGCTGAACTGGGCACCTGGTTGCTGCAGCCGTGAGACGCGCGCACTACTCAGTGTTTTATTGTTGATTGTTTGTTGATATTGTGCGTATTGTAAACTGTGGCGTCGTGCGAATGTATTCAATAAACGTTTCTTTCTTTCTTCTTTCTTTCTTTAGAATCCGTCCATTAGTTTTGCAGATTAGCCTGGACAAACAGACAAACAAAAAAATTAAAAAACATTGAAGTGTTCAGTGTTCAATGTTCAAATTCAAATAATACTATTTTAACATAGCATAACACATTTAGTTTTACGCAAATACATGTATTTAATTTACAGATTCAGGAATTTACTGTTTTTATTATATTTATAGATTAAAAACTAGGACACTTACGTTGGTGGACGCAAATGTTTCTCGCCAATTCTACCAATATGCTTTGAGATTTACCAGCAAAAACTCTTTTAAGGGAGGACCGATGAGGTAGTATAGGAAGTGTAATATGTGCTGGTTTTACAACATCAAGTAAATCTGCAGAGCGACTAAACCAAAACTGTGATCTTCCAAGAATCACCTCTGGCAGGCACCTCTGAGTGTGGAAAGAAAAGAGCCTCATCTTAAAGACCGGCAACGCAATTGCAAAACCCCTGGTGTTGCAGATGTCTGTGGGCGTCGGAAAACACCATCATCTCGGTGACCCGACTGCTCGTTTGCCCCCTGTACTATATAAAAAAAAAAGAATACCGCGCGTCGGATATAACCTATAATGCTAGACGTGGCGGCACATGACGCAAAAAACTTGGCCCTGCTTTGCGTTTTTGATTGGTGGTCACCTATAGGGAATAAGCTTCTAGAGGGGTGCAAGAAAGGAGTTTCCCCGAGCGGTAAATATGTCCAAGAAAGTACATGAATGCCCGGCGCACCCTGGACACTTCACTCCAAGATCCTCCACAAAAGGGAAAATTGGAGTGAAGTGACTAATCCTTTCACCACTGCAGTTCAGCCACTACAATGCTCTTCGCAGAGCCCGAAAAAAAGCCCTTCTCAGGGCCAAACCCCAAGGCCTTTAGTAATTCCATCAAATATCTGGAGTGATTTACAAAATAATGCTCAAGTTGGTCCACTCAAGCCAGCTCTAACGGTGGTTTTCATCAATATCGAAGGGTTCTCAGCACACAAGGCTCAACTATTGTCTGACCTTCATGTCAAGACCAATTGTGATATACTTTGTATTCAGGAAACCCACCGGGGTGCAAATAACTTGCGCTTACAAATTCCCGGGCTCACCCTGGTCGCTGAGATCCCACATGACAAGTATGGCAGCGCCGTGTTTGTGAAACCATCTGATACAATACGATCTACATCTTGCGTTGCTCGGGACACTATAGAAATCATCTCATTAGATATTGGTACCTGCAGTATCACCTCAGTATACAAGCCCCCTAAGCAACGTTTCGAATTCCACAAACCCGAAAATTTTGACTCTCGAAATATAAAAATTGTCGTTGGCGATTTAACAGCCACAATTCCATATGGGGCTATCGAGACACAAATGAAGATGGACTTGCAGTGGAAGAATGGGCGGAAAATAATAATCTACATCTGTTACATGAGGCCAAATTGCCCCCGTCCTATAATAGTAGACGTTGGAGGCGAGGCTATAATCCTGATTTAATATTTACTTCCGCACGCAGGATGCCGAAAATCCGTCGGAACCCCCATACCCAACACCTAACACAGACCTATCATATGCCGGATCAATGCCGCCATATCGCCTGTTTCCGTACCATTTAGGAGACGATTCAATTTCTCCAAAGCGAAATGGGATCAATACGGCGCAGACATTGATGAACTCCTGCAACACATCGAGCCTTTACCTAAAAACTACGAAAAATTACAGATCCTTCTTAATGGAAAACCTCCACGTAAGATGATAAATATCAAAAAGGTTTCCTCTAAAAATAATAAAAGCCAAGAATCGCCGACGCCGTTCACTACATTCGAGGTTGTGCAACGAGCTACAGGCCTATTTCTCTGCTATGTCATACACATAAACTCTTTGAGCGATTACTTCTCAATCGACTATCACCCTTAATTGACCCTGAACTGATTCCTGAACAGGCTGGATTCAGACCGGGAAAGTCGTGTTCTAGCTAAACACTCAAATTGACACAGCACACAGAAGACGGATTTGAAGCGAAAATGGTTACTGGTGTGGTGTTTGTGGACTTTACGGCTGCCTATGATACGGTGAATATTAAGATGCTCCTCCGCAAAGTCGAAGAACTAACTAATGATATATACCTTGTTCGTATTCTGCGTGAGCTCCTTAGTAATCGCCGCTTTCGGATTAGCCTCCATGCCAAGAAAAGCAGATGGCGTTCCCAGAAAAACGGTCTCCCACAGGGTAGTGTTCTGTCGCCCATATTATTCAACATATGCACAAATGACCAACTATGCCCACAGAACACCAATCGTTTAATATACGCTGATGATCTGGCTATAACCACTCAATCCTATTTTTTTTTAACGCATTTGAGTCGGTACAGGAGACGCTAACCATGGCCCTTAACACCTTATGCAAATATTATAATGACAATGGTTTAAAACCTAACCCATCTAAAACACAAGCCTGCGCATTCCATCTCCGCAACAGGCAAGCGAACCGCACACTAGATATAACGTGGCAACAGGTCAGAATCGCGCACTCTTTTTATCCCAAATATTTGGATATCACATTAGACCGATCTCTGACCTTCAAAACGCACTGCCTGAACACAAAACAAAAGGTATTCGCCCGCAACAGCCTGCTTCGTCGTCTTGTGTCTACGAAATGGGGAGCCACTCCACAAGTACTCCGTACAACTGGCACTGCCTTGTGTTATTCCGCGGGCGAATTTGCACGTCCAGTGTGGCACCGATCCACCCACGCAAAACAGGTAGACATTGCACTGAATGACACTTGCCGCATTATTACAGGGTGCCTTAAACCTACTCCCCTGAATAAACTATACCCGTTGGCGGGCATCGCTCCTACAGACGTAAGAAAGGACGTAGCTTGTTGCCACGAAAAAAAGAAGCAAGAGACAGACAGCCGCCATCCTCTCTTTGGACACGCCATCCACCCTGCAAGACTAAGAAGTCGTAAAAGCTTCTTACGAAGTACACAGGCATTAATTCGAGATCCGGACGAGGAGAGAATTGTAAGGTGGAAAATGAAACACCCGCCCCCCGATATATTTGTGACACTTGAAGAAAATCTCCCCCCAGGCCACCACCTGCCTTGGCCTACTTGGAAGTCGCTTAATCGATTCCGAACACAAGTAGGCCTATGTAACCAAAATAGGAGTCGTTGGGGCCTAATACCTTGCTCGGAGGAGCAATGCGAATGCGGGGATCCAATCCAATCAATGGGGCATTTACTCCAGTGCCCGCTGTGCCCAAGAACTTGCACATTCGAGGATCTGCTCGCTGCCAATGCTGCCGCTATAGATGTGGCACAGTACTTGGCACGTAAAATTTGATCAGCTGAACACTGACACGAGAAGAAGAAGAGGCTTCTAGATTGCCACGCTAACTAGTGGCTGAAATATGAATCGAATGCAAGCAAATTTTCGTTTGTATGTATGATATGACATATTATGTCAACTTGTCATTGTCATTGTCTTCAGCTTAGTGTTTTGCTAGCATTTGATTACTAAAATGATCACTAGGGTGGCGAAAGTGCTGCCTCTATGTTTCGTACACGTTTGACGTTCCCTATTGTAGTATCAACTATGTGGTCAATGTGGCTATAGAAATTCTTCTCAACGTTTATGATATGATCCACACAATTTCGATATTTGTCGGTAGTTACATTTTGAAGTCCTTCTTTTAGCAAATTTTTTACATCTTCAAATTCAAATGAGGTATTATTGTGCGCTATGTGTCTCTACACGTCAACTCACACAAGTTCAAAGGGATTGAGCTCGCAATGATAAGGTGGCAGTCTTACTAATACTTCCACCTTATATTTTTCAACTCACAATAATAAAAACCAACAAGAAACACTAACTGATCAATAACAATAATTTACAAAAACTAAAAAACAAAACAGCGACAAAGAAATACGTAATAACTTCAAACACAATCCAAACACAATGAACTGCACGCAATAGCGTACGAAAGACAAAGACAGATTCAGATTGACAAAGTCAGATTGTTTACGATTTTTAACTCGTTTCGTTAGCCTTACTTTAGATACAGTATTTTTGGCTGTACGTTTGTTTATAGGGTTAAATTTTGGTCACCGGCCAAATTTTAAAATAAGGTAGTAAAAGTAAACATTAATCCAAGAGTGGATTCTAAGTTTTAACGTCTAATTACAATATTTTGTTAAATGAAAATAGATTTGAAATGGTCCTTAAAAATACATCGATCGTTGTTCGCACACGAAGTGTATCGATGTCGAGGCGCAAACAGCTGACGACCGCTAAAGCCGTCCGGCAACGATTTAAGGACATTTACAGCCGCCGATGAAAGTGCGCGCCGAGATACTTGTTTACATGATAATATTTTTAGTGTAGGACAAAATAAATATTTATTAATTTTTTTATTCTTTTTCTATTTCATAAATCGAATGTATTATTGATTCTGAACCAAATCTGAAAAAATGCTTGAGCTTTGTTATTTTAAGCCGATATTATGTGAGCGATACGATCAAATAAAATAGAAAATACATTTTTATATATTATATTGTTTGTTTAGTCGTACTGGGTATATACACAGGTAAGTCCGTAGGGTTCATTCGGAGGTAGGACACTGAAGCGACACCGACCACAGCAAACACAATTGTGACGTCATCATCGTATTCCGAGTTCAGAGCTGCAATCTCTACGGCAGATGGAATGGCAGCCATTTCGCTGTAATATTAATGAAAATTTTGTAAAAAGTGCATTGTTGCCTTACAGTAAAATGAAACTGGTCAAGTCAATCAGAGGTCGGGGCCGACGACAGGTACCTATATCGCTTATAGTACGAATGCCCTAGAGCAAATAGTAATTCATGTATACTCATGTGAAAGTATTACTTCGGCTTGTTTGGTTCTGGTCTAGCACTTTTTTCTTCTTCGTTTACCATTTTTTTCACAGGTGCGTTTTCGTGGTTATAAATTTTAGTCGTGTTTAAAATTTTTTTTTTCTTGGATAGCACTATCACATTTTTCAAATTGATTTTAAATAGTTAAGAAAAAGTAAGGGGATATTAATAAATATTCTATAGGTTATATGTTGCCATCAAAATTGTTGTTGTAGAAAAAAATTCTATAAGGTGTTCATAAATTAAGACTTTGCTCTTGGGCAGTCGTATATGATGCTTACGTCAATAACATTTTATATGCTACGCAGTATGTAGCCTGTACAAGTCATTTTTAGGTTGTTCCATATTGTAAAAATCCATTCAGTAGTTATTGTATGATGGAACAAGGCATATAAATACAAAATTTCACAGTATTAAAATTTGTTAACTTAATATCAAGATAGATATTATTTGAATTGATACTTACTCTATACAAATTAGTCGAAAATGGGGTAAAGGTGGTTTTGATTTCTTAAAGTTCTGTACATTTCTGTTGTATACATCAAAATCGATTGTTAAGTTGCTCTCACTGTCAATTACATCTGCATGTTTGATCATGTTTAACTTGTCAGTAACAGTCTTTATATCATCGCCATCATCAAGCTTGGATGACGATTGTTCTACGTCCTCTTTGGAAGTTATATCATGAAATTCCACAACAGCCTTTTCAAGGGATTTATAAAATGACAGCTTCAAATCAACCCAATTACTAAATTTATTTTGTTGGACCGTGAAAAAGTCGTACAAAAACTCTTCATGTTTATTGTCCGTTAAAATATCGGTATCATATTTTAATATCTCGGCTCTTCCAAAGTCATCTTCAGACGGAAGCCAGTTCTTCGAAAATGCATCTCTTAAGGCCTGAGTATATTTTTTATCTCGCTCCATCACATCATTGTTACTTACTTGTACACATAAGGGTGGCTCTGACACCACTTCATTTTGTGTCTCAGATAATCTTTTCATTATGTTGAATGGATTTTTTAATTTTTTCTTCCTTCTATTTGGGCTAATGACTTCCACCTGACCATCTGAGTCTGAAGTTGATGCTACAGTTATGTGCCTACTGTTAATTAATACATACTCATTATTGACATAATATTCAACATTGTAAGTACTATTAAATGATTTTAGCACTTTAGTGAAAGCCCTTCTGTGTTTTGACGTAGTCTCTTCCTTCTGCTCTATGTCTTTAAGCTGTTCTACTAAATTTTTCAATAAATGTAAGCTCTGCTCAAATCCCTCATCAATATCATCGCTTCTATGTTTTTTTCTTCGTGGTTCATCATCATCATCATCTTCTAAAATTATTGTGTCAATTACGTTTTGTTCATTTTCAATATCAAAATCACGAGTGAGTCTGATTCTCGCTTTGTATCTAACATTGTAACTATGAATTAAACTTTGGAGAGATTCTATGTTTTGGTTGGTTGTGTTGCCCGATAAAAAGAAATCTTTTAACCTGGTTGCTAACCTCTTGATTGCTTGTAAATGATCATCTTGTCCACGTTTTCTATTGTGCCTACTCCGAATATTTGTATGGGTTTGATTATAGCTGTAGTTATTTACAAATTGGTTTCCGAGATATTGTTGGTTATTGAAAAAGTATCTAATGTGAGAGCCTAAATGTGGCATAAAGTGTTGCCCATAACGTCTAGGTAAAAAAGTTCTGTGCAATAGCACATTAAAATTAATAGTCTGTGCCGGTCTCCAGTAATTAAAATATCTAAATTGCATATTTTGTGTTGGGAAAGACATTGGAGTTGAAGGTAGTGAATAGTTTGATTGAGTACTAAAAGTTCTCAATCTTCTAACATGTGAACCATTAGCTTCATCATTGTTGCTGTAAATATTTGAATCTGAGGATGCGGGACTTGAAATCTTCTTTTGGATATTTTCTAAATTGATATCGTAAATGTTCTTATGTACATTGATATCTTTTGGAATATACTGTTTATTTGGCACCTTAATGCTTATAATTTGTTTTTCTAGTAGAAGTGGAATGTCGTTAAAACACTTGTGTATCTCTTCACTATTACAAGCTTTTATTTTCTTAGATCTTAATTTCTCCACATGTTTTTGATAACTGTATGAATTTTTTTGTTTTCTTGTCTTTGCAGTTGGCACTTCACATTTTTTATGTGTCTTTGATATCCGTATATCAGCAACAGTGTTTAGTAATTTATCTGTAAATTAATAATTATTTATATAATAACAAGATTCCAATGAGTAACCCCATCCGTAAGAGGAGCTGGTTCTAGTAGAATGCGAGTAGCAGGGAAATGGGCATACTTTTTAACATACATTGTTATTTGTTACACAGACTCGTTGCCCATAATTTTTTCTCATTGAACGGACCAAGGGCTACTCACAAACCACACGAAACTGTTTTCGATTGCACATCTGACTGTCTCTAAGGACACTATTATGCAGCTAAACGTTAATAAAGGAGCTGGGAGTAACGGGATACCGCCAATATTATGGCGTAACTGTGCTAAGCATTTAGCAAGACCAATTAATTATTTTCGTTCTACGATCACGAACCTTGCAACTTTTTAGCTTATTTATTAACTAAAATGGTGGCAGAGCGGTCAAATTGACGTCATACCTGTACACCGACTTCGAGAAGGCTATCGACCCGGTAGACCATTACTTACTTATAAATAAACTTCAGCAACTAGGAATACACGAAGATTTACTAATATTAAAATCTTATCTAATTAATAGGTACCAAGCATTGTTGTAGGCGGTTAGAAATCTAACAAACCAACAGGCGTTCCGCAAAGATCCCATTTGGGTCCACTGTTCTTTAATTCGTACCTATACGTTATTATAACCTGTTTTAAAACACGCAAATCGTGTAATGTAAGCGGACGATAAAAAAGTATACTTAAATTGTAAAGCTAAAATTGATTTACAACCTTAGCAAAGTATTATTTAAAGGTATTTTTTAAGAACAGGTAATGTCTCGCTGCATGCATGCACGCAGCCGAATTGGTCCGGCGGCATGACTGTGGCGTGACCGGCGTAAAGTGACAGCTGTGCTGTCGCGTTTCGTGCGGTGTGTAAGTAGCCGGTGGTCCATGGAGGTGGAAGGAGAAAGGAGGGCAACGCATCTGTTTATCTCTATGCAGATGTCTATGTGCGTCGGTAGTCATGAAAATGGCTCCGACTGCTCGTTTGCCTCTTATACGTAGTGTGGGTGGATCAGCTTTCGTTGGGGAGCGTCGGCCATTCTAGGTCGCATTTTGTATGTATGAATGTGTGGTGTATGAATGAATGAGAGGACGCAGAAGAAGGTGCTATGCTAATGTTTATGAGTGAGTCATTAAATCCAATTGCTAGTTGGCACCTATAAAAGAAATGTCCATTTACTATAATAGATATGTCCATTGAAAAACTTACTAGAACCAAAGGATGTGTCCATAGTCTCTTCTAAACATTCAAAACCTTCATTAATCTCAGTGTTTTCCTCATTTTCCCCAGATATTGGCTTTGGCTCATCAGCAGTATCATCTTTTTTACAACTTGACGACAGTCTAATTTTCTTCTCATACTCAGTCATTTTAACTTTATCATGTCTGAATAAACGGTAACCCAATCTACTTAGCGATGAATAGACTTTATATTGTAAGATGGTAACTTTTCCTTTCAACAATAAAATATATGCTTGTTGAAGTGATACTTTTATGTCATTGTAGAAGAGCTGTAAGCAGTTCTGAAATAAAAGAAAGCTGTCAATTTATTGCTCATTGCAAATAACAGTTTCATCGACATCTGCACAAGATGCTAGGCGGATAAGCTGCCCTTATCCAAATAGACCTCTTACATGGTCCTCCACTAAAGTTTTACTTAAAGGAGTTGAGTCACAGGTACAAAACAATGGAAACATGTTTAACATATTTTAATAATTTAAGATTATATCTTTATTATAATATGCTGGCTAAATTTCAGCTTTGGAATAACCAAGGAGTCGGACTCCGGACAGCAAGCACAACAATTGTAAGTACAAGGTAGTGTCTAATTCCCCATCCCAGTCCCTTGTAAGAATTGGGTGGCACAACCAAAGAGATAGGGCTGTTGTGTTTCATGAAGCGAGTGAGGTTCTGGTGGTCCAGAGAAAAGGCGAAGGAGCTCAAAGCATAGCATGTATACCCTATATTATGTAGATGTTTATGGCCGTCGGAAGTCATGTAGTTATGAAACGGCCCTGACTGCTTGTTGCACCCTTTATAAAAAAAATATAAAGTTAAAAAAAGGTACATCATCTTTATCATACCTGTCATGTTACTAATTAAACCTATCAGTTTTTAATTAAATAGCTTTTTTTTTATGGTATAGGAGGGCAAACGAGCAGTTGAAGTCATTTAGATGACTACCGACGCCCACAAACATCGGCATAGAGGCTATACAGATGCGCTGCCCTCCTTTCCCCTCCCACCACCTCACATGGGCCACCAGTTACTTACACACCGCACGAAACGCGACAGCACAGCTGTCACTTTACGCCGGTCTTGTGTAAGCGAGAGGTACGTCCCTGGTCATGCCAGCCCAAATCGACTGCATGAAAGCATGCAGTGTGGCACTACCTCTTACAAATAGTCTCAAAACGTACCACTTCCATTAAATAGAGAGCCTCCTCTGGGTAAAGATATAAATGACTACCAACGTTGTGACCCAGAAACTGCCAATGTCCACCAACTTTTTGTGTCACTTCGGCAAGCATTTGATCATCCTTCCACACAGCTACACTTAAAGCTCCGCTGTAATAAAATTAACCCCTAATTAAAACATGTAAACAGGATAAAGAAAAACTACTACTTCAAACTACTTGCTTGGCTTTTTTAAAATGTTTACCTAATGTAACTTTACATTTTTAAATATTTGTATGTATGTATATTATATGCTTGACATACACAATGCATAAAATATATTTAATTTAAACACATTTAATAAATGAAAGGTTATTTAAGTTCGAATGCAGAGTTCAATACTGATGAAATTTAAAAAAATAAATCATAAAGTGCCAGGTATTTGCTAGATCTAGTTTTACCAAGTTTTATTAAAGTATATAGAAACATTTTTTTACATATGCAAGTACATGAATTTCCTTCGTTCTTTCTTCTTCCTCTGTTTGTTCTTGAGGGATTGTTTTTATTTTACTAATAATTTATTTCATGAAAATGTTCTGATGGTTCCTATTGAGATTTTGTTGTTTAACATTTTTTTTAAATAAATCTGAATGTTTATTCTGAGTTACCTTTTTTCTATACGTTCTACTTCGATTAGGTGCTTTCTTGCCTCTATAGCAGATTGTATTTGTTTCTGCTCCAACCAACTACCATTCGGCTGCACATCTTTAAGTCCTACCTCCGGTAGCGTAGTTTCGATTTTCGTAAAACCTTTACCCACCAGTTCAAAACCACTAAAATATAAATAATTGGTAAATACAGACAAACAATCGTCAATTTATTTATCCTTACCATGACAAAACTTACGATAGGATTTTGGCTTTAGACATATTTTCATTAAATCTTACTTCACTAAAACCAATAACAAAATATGATGTCTTGTATTCTTAAAGGAGTAATTACAAAATAGCTAAACAAATAATATCCATTTCGCATGGCGAAAACTCATTGGAATTTGGAAGTGCCCATCAAATTCCATAAATATTAGTAGCGTTCCAAAAATCACAGGAGTACCTTTACAGCTGTCAAATTCATACTGGGTTACCACGAATTTGACAACAGAGTTTATGTACAGTAGCCATCTGAGGGCATACCTAAAAAAGAAGTCCTAAAGGGGAAAAGAACGGTCGCCATCGCCGATATTGGCGTAGAAAGTATTATTAATATAAGCATTGACCCTGTACGCACGATGATTTTTGGAACGTAGGCTAGGTTGCTTTGACAGTTGACACTTTATACTTGTCAGAAATTTGACATTTAAAATCCGATGTGTTTGACATTGACACATATTGTATTTACTTTTTAATTTTGCTTTGATCATAAAATATGTTTGCGATACCCGAGTGAACTTAATTTGAATAATTTGAAATTTAGGATAAAAAATTAGTAAGAGGTAGTGCCACACTGCATGCTTGAATGTAGTCGAATCGGGCAGGCACGAGCGGGTAGGGG
>LUGF01025742.1:57521-78962 GCA_001625245.1 Calycopis cecrops
CCCCCCCCAGGTACCAAAAACACAGAATTGATTACGCTAATCACCTAATTAAGATACTTAAATGCGGGTGCAAGGTAAGTGATAAGGAAAGATGTTTTTCATATGCAAATCAGTTGCATTTTACGCACACTTGTGATTACATCTCTCAAAATTATTTACAAAGTGAATCTAGTTTTTTGTGATGGAATATTGTGTAGAAGGTATGTATACTTATTTCAAGTACTTTTTTTACAAAAATGTCTTAGATTATTTGTGTGCTATGAGTTTGAATGTATGTAGAGAAATTCTGTAGATTTATTTATATTTTTGAAATTTAAAGGCATGCAACTTTTTTTATCCTCATGTATCCAGCTTAATTTTTAAGTATGTTGTAAACACAACATTTGAGTATAGTTTCATATATATCCTAGACCCCGAAAAGGCCCGTAAATAATTTTATTGTCTTTTTTCCAGATCGAGTCATAACAATGACGAAACTTGACTTTTTCGAAGAATGTGTGACGCACGAAAAACATTTTTTTTATGGTATGGGGGGGCAAACGAGCAGTCGGAGCCATTTTCATGACTACCGACACCCATAGAGATCCATATAGAAACTACACAGATGCGCTGCCCTCCTTTCTCCTTCCACTTCTATAGGCCACCGGCTACTTACACACCGCACGAAACGCGAAAACACAGCTGTCGCTTCACGCCGGTCTCGTGTAAGCGAGAGGTACCTTCCCGGTCGTGCCGGCTCAATTCGGCTGCATGCAAGCATTCAGTGTAGCACTATCTCTTACTGAACACATTGCCTACAAGATGTTTCTGATGAAATTGTAAGAAAACTAAGATGAAAATTAGCCTGTCATCGAAATTAAATGAAAATTGGAATTCAACAAAAACCTAACAAAGAAATGATTTTGAAAAAAAAATAGGAAGGGTGTGGAACATAACTTACGGTATCTATAAACTTCCTTCCTTCAACTTCAACTGCAAGACGTCCCAAGAAGTCCTTTGATGATACGTCGTCAAAGATAAAGAGAGGAAGAGTTGAAGATCTTTTGGATACAAGAAATGCGAATGAGCTGATTGTAGCTGCAGAGTTCGCTACTCGGAAGGAAGGGCATCGCAGTGTGGCTAACCAAATAAAAAAGTGGATGTTTCTCCAAAAACGAAGAAGAGTTGTGATCAAGGTAGGCAATTAACTCCGGACGAAGCGTTAGCTGATTATGTACACTCTAAATTGACTACGCACGCATACAAACAAACAAGAAAGTGGTCATTGAAGGCGGGACGTCCATTTAAATCCTTAAAGATTGTCGTCGATTCCGTGAGCGAAACACAAGGAAACGATCGGCCAAGAATAAAGATCTTCTGAGAATGTTATTGATTACATCTGATCCTGTAATTAACGCTTATCGAGAGTTGCCACGTAAGAAGACCACTGCTTTACAGGTGGAGGTTCTGCAGTTGACTGTCCCACCTTAATTACCATTTTAATCATCATCAGTTCGAGTAATTGAGGAGGATGATTACTTGTCGTCAGACTACTAATTGGGAACGAACGGAAACGGAACGAAACGGAATTACGTAAAAAAACTGTCACATTTTTTTTTAAACAGGATATTATACTTCGAAAAGACCTATACAACTATAATAACTCATAAAATAATTTTGTCTCGCTGGCTTGTACTAGACGAAACACTGTGCATCGGTTCAACCCTAGCCCTGTCCTAAAAAGAACCGGCGAAACAAACTCAGCGGGCCTCATGTTGTGATCAGATGTAAAATTCAAAGATATAAAAATACAAGTACTTGCATATTATGATATAATACAATACAATTTATAAATTTACAATAATTATGGTACAGAAACAGCCTGGTAGGAGGGTACTATAAAAAAACTTGGCTGATTTAATTTGACATTCCGTTTAGAAAAACATTTCCTTATTTATATTGTGAATAACATCTAATAGGAGTGAATTACATACGAGTTTATGAAAAAACCTATTCATTGTAATGTCGCATTGCAGTTATGTACCGTCAAAAGCCAGCGCTCGACTCTATCATGTATCTATATATACATATAAATCTATACATATGTATAATAAAACAGTAAAATTCGTGTGTCTGTACATTGAATGTATTTACGAAAAACAAATTGGGGGCAATGTTAAAATAGTATTAGAACACTTCACTGGTTTTAATTTTCTTTTGTTTGTCTGTTTGTCCGGGGTAATCTCCGAAACTACTGGACGGATTCGAATGAAACTTTATGTGGTGTATAGATACTAATCCTGGTCAACATCAAAAACACTTTTTGCTGCGGTAAAATTGCTAATACCTACGGGAAATCGGAATTTCGGAACAGTGCAAACAAACAATAACAAATCACTTTGAATATAATATTACTACGCTACGCGAACGAAGTCGCAGGCAACAGCTAGTACATTATAATAAAATCGTAGGAAAGTAAAAACTGTACATAGTATATTTTTTTAAAAATAATACTTAAGGCGTGATCTACAATCGATATGAAAGCCAAAAATATAGTTTTTTGAATTTTTGTCTGTTTTATTTATGTCCGGGCTAAACTCAAAAAGTACTGCATGGATTTACTTACAGGTCGGGTCAACATATAGGCTGCATGCTTATTATTAAGCTATCATATTATTTGGGATAAGAGCTGTGAATATTTCATTCGGAAGAGTTGAGAACATCTATTTTTGAAGTCCAAAATCCACGCAGGCGAAGCTGCGAGCGGAAGCTAGTTCAAATTAAAGTATCATCATCATCATCGTCATCATCAGCCTATTGCAGTCAACTGTTGGACGGCGGCCTCTCCCACAGCACGCCACTGGCCTCGATCTAAAAAAATGTATGTCTAAATTAAAGTATAAGCCATCCTATTAATATTATAAATTTAAAAGTTTGTATATTTGTTACTCCTTCACGCAAAAAGTGCTGAACCGATTTTCATGAAATATGGCACACACATAGAGGTAACTTGGATTAACACATATGATAGTTTTCATCCCGAAAAAATGTTCCAATGGGATGCCATGGGATAAATTTCCACGGAATCCAAATTTACGCGTGTGAAACCTCGGGGCGCAGCTAGTGTATAAATAAATGTTAGAGGTAGTTCAGCAGCTAATAGCAAATGGGCTGGCAGGAACGTGGAGGTACCTCCGGCTTATACAAAATAATAATACTACTATCGACTATGGTGTGTGTGTGGTTGTGTTTCGTACTGTTAGAAAGAGTTCATCGTAACTTTTTTTTGAAGTAAAACTTTTATACGCGCGCTCGACTTGGGGAGTAAGCTGGAGAGAGCGATACAAAAATCACACATCGGGCGAGGCCAATGGAAGTTGTCATCCAAATTAAAAATTCAAATTAGATTTAAGTGAAAATTTTTGTATTTAAAAATAAATATCATATGCCATGTTATGTAAATGTAACTACGGTAATGAAAATCAATAATTAAGTTTTACTTCAGTTGTGTGATTTAAAACACTCACTTTTTATAGTATAAATAGGTAATTTTTGAGCATTTTCATGACTACCGACAAGACGCCCATAGACAACCGCGTGGACGTTAGATATGTAGATGCGTTCATCCTTCATTCTCCTTTCTCCATGGGCCTCCATGGACCACCGACTACTTGCAATGGCTGCGAATGCTCGTTAACCCCCTGTACTATAAAAAAGTTCGTGCATACTCGAAACAGTTCAGTACATTTCAGTCTCGGTTCCCTTAAATTATTACAATTAAGCACCTTCCCCAAGAATCACATCTATCACCAATCTATTGGTGAAAGCCATGCAAAATTCCGTCAAGTAGTTTTTGAGTTTAGCGCGTTCATACAGACAGACACGACGGGAGACTTTTATATTACAGTAATACCCGAAGTTACGGTAGGTGGGACCGAGTCTTAGACGCGTAAGTCAAATACGCGTAATTCAAATACCTACGCGTAAGTTGGGGTATAACTGTATTTACAACATAATAATATTTTTTTAATTGGGATCGAATATTTTATGGTAAACTTCGATTATAAAAGACATTAAAAGGACGAAGCAAGCTTAAAAATATTTAAATAATATGTAGTTTTCTGAGATTGTGACATTTGAATATCGCCAATCTCCGGTTCGTGTAAATATCTGGATGAAAAGGCGAAATCAGAAAACAGTAATACCTCGTACACTACAAGTCAAGGTCAACAAAAGTCGTTATAATTTTTTTTTACTTGCTGAAAATGCATTATGCGTACGCCCTGCCACCGCGTCTACCTGGACGGTTATGCGAGATTCATACCCGCTATAAACCACATGACAATTGACAAGCATCTTCACTTCATCATCGAGTCCAGTGAGGCTACCACCAATCTTCCACCACCTCGGATGCAGCGATGCTTCCTTTTAGGAGCTCCCTTCAAAGCAGCAAATCTCTATGCCACTAATGAATATGACCACGTCTATGGGTTTCGTGGTCATGAAAATGACCCCGACTGCTCATTTGTCACTTATACTATAAAAAAATAGTAAAGGTAGTGCCACGCTACACTATGCCCGGGCCCCGGCGCTGGGGCAGGCCGATCTGACTAAACTGTTTCAGTCGCTCTGGGCGACTGTCGCGGGAAGCTCGTTTTAGTTGCCCAATGTGACGCCCAACACACACACATGAACAAATTTAAATGGACATGATATAACGAAACAAAAAATTAGTAAGAATTACCTACATAGTACATGGGGCCACATAAAGTCAGGGTTCTGGTATCATTTTAATGATACCACAACCATCATACTCAGTGGTTACCATTTTGCGTACTGGTTACACTGTTGTGCTTTTCCTGTACTATTATTTAGGATTTTTTTTTGTTTATTTTTTTTTGTTTCGTATATGATATTGTTATTATTATTATTTAAGTATACTTTTGTTTTTTTTTTCATTTTTATTTTGATTTGTTTTATAAAGAATTTAAGAAAAAGTTTAATAAAGAAATTCTTATTCTTATTCTTAATTCTTAATTATAATTCATATCTACGCTTTTCCCGTAGACTATCAAATGTATTCATCCAAGTCTAAACAAATCTATTAAAACGTCTCTCACCTAACGTTTCAATTGTCTGTCTGTGTTCAGTATAACAATACAACTAATCAAATGAACAAACTTCTGACACAAACTTGATACGGCCTTAATTGCTCTAGCTGGATCATGGAAATAACCCGACATAATTAAACGGTCGTCAACTGACGCGGCGCATTCAATTTAGCCGGGTTATATTTGTAGCGTACGTTCGTAGTAAATAGCTACGTTGAACGTAGCATGCTAAGCCGTCTATCGATTAGTCGGTTTAACCGATCATGGCCGAGCGTCCCCGAGCCCGCCCGAGCGTCCCCGACGTCCATACATAGCGGAAGTAATGAAATGTACAGAAGGATATGATCCGGAAAAATTGTCGTTCTCCTTTTTTCATCGCGTCCCATTTTACCCCGCGCTTATAAACATAACTTATAAGTATTCAGACGTTGTCACGTATTTCATTTAAGCGTAATGTATTTAATACGAAACGAGATACTTTAATGATACGTATTATGATGTAATATTAATTTTATTTATTAATAAAATATAAAATTGTCTCTATAATTTTTAATGCAGCACATGCAGTAGTTAAAAACCTTTTCAGTAAAATAATTGCATTGGTAACTGGCTGTTTAAACTCTTTCATACGATGATTAGCGTCCCTGTTTTTATCCTTGAGAGGGCTTGGAGCCATTTAAGTCGAAAGCATTGTTCATAAGAGCAACCTCCCCCAACGCCTTACGTATAGTTCAAAGAACACGATAGTCGCACGTTATACCCTGCAAAAGCCGCCCGGCAGCGTTCTTAACTTGAAATATTTCAAATTTGGAACCGCGGTTCAGTTCCCATTGACGCAGCCGTCGATCGAATGTCAGGGGTAGGGGTAACGCACCCCGCCATACGGTTTTATTTATGGTATATTTTGACGTGCGCTTTCGCTGCCAACTTCAAGTTGCCTAGATAATGGGGTGATGGATAGTGTTATCGGTCGTATTCAGCGTGAACCGCGTTTGAACCCTGTATATGGTGTTATGTGTTGTGGAAAACCCAGGAAAATCAACGGTGTTATAAGAAAGCTTGTAGTTTTTCAGTGCGTAAAAAAGCCGGTGTATTGAACTGAGTTTCTCGTAAATGTAGAGCTTCAGCTAAGTTTTTTATGCTTGAAAAAAGTGATGTGCTATTTTTATTTCGCACCTTAGTCGGCTTATAAAAGGTAAGACTATTTTTATTGTTTCCTATATTGTTATTATAATACTTTACTTGAGGATACAATGATCTAAAATATTATTTAAAATACAAGGTATAGTTAGTGCTTAATACAAAATATATTTTACCCATTGTACGTTAAATATCTTATTAATTATTTATAAAAATTAATATATTATTGCAAAGATCATAGTTATTGTGGACGAATTAATAATTTAAAAATGTAAACAAATAATCGTGTATAGTTTATAAGAATAGCGCCATCTATCGAGCCAGGTTAGAGTACTCGCGTTAGTTCCGGCTTTATCCGCGCGCCACTGCGCCAAATGTCAGCCGACTGCACGCTTGCCTTCCAGTCACGCGTATCTCGCGTCTCAACATTGTTGTATGTAGATTAAATCCTCAAACGATTTATCTTTTTACTTTATCGCTAATAATTTGTGTTTTGTTTATTGGAATATCATCAGTTTACGTTAAGCTAACGGAATGTTTGAGTGTGTACAAAGTGTTTAGTGTTGAGTGTTAGTGCTTTGTTATTACAAGTTGGCGTGCAGGATTTTGGCTAAAGACGAAGGCATAGGCCGGCATGAGAAAAATAAACGGTGAGCATCATGATAGTTATTGTTTATATTGTTAGATAAGTGGAAATTTAACCCGGTTATTGGACAATAATGTCAATACAAGCAAACATCGAACTTATTTGATAGCGAATATGTAATTTAATGTAAATGTTGTGTATTAACATGTTATGTATATGCGTAAATTGATAACCTTTGAATAAGTTATCCCGTCGCATTTAAGTGGTGACTTGGTTTATTATACTGGCTTTATAACGCGGTTTTGCTCGGTTATGTCGATATCGCGTCCGAATTGGCTGCCTCACCCTCCGTTCTTCTCGTTTGGTGCAATTAATTGCCTTGTCTAGTATTTGACGTTTATATTAATACTATTCCATTTTCAGGGTTCCTTACCCGTAAAACGGACCCCTATTACTAAGATTAAATGTCTGTCACCAAGCTCTACATCATGAACCGCGACAAACAGTTGACATTTTCATCAGACGCGTTTCTGCACTCGCTATAACAACAAATACTAAAAAATACAATGAAGTAAATATTGAAATGGGCTCCCGTATAACAAAAAAAATATAAATAATGGTACGGAATCATTCGTGCGCGAGTCCGCTTCACACGGCCGTGAAGTTAAGGCTACTATCACGTTTTATGCACAGTTGGCTGAAAGTTGATGTGAGAATGTTTATGGGCATCGGTAGTCAAAGCCTCCTCTAACTACTCGATAGCCCCCACATTGCTAAACATCTTCAACAGGCAGCCCTTTATCTATAATATTAAGACAAACTTGTTTAAAGGAAGGAACGAAGATTTTAATAACATAAAACATTACTAGAACAATAAAAATGTTAAGTCGCACGTAATGGCTGTTCGTCTACCTTTTTATTGTCATGGCACGCATAATAGTCCAAAGTTTATAAAATGTCGGACGTAGATACGTTGCGTCAGATTTTTCATAACTACTAGTTTTAAAGGAACTCGACATGATCATCGTCTCTATTTTTCATAACTACTAGTTTTAAAGGAACTCGACATGATCATCGTCTCTAGGCATAAGCTGAGCCTTTTGATACAGTCACAGACAGCACATTTCACAGGACAGATTCCCTTCCTCCACCCCATCCCTACCTGTCTCAATTACGATTCGGCCCCTTAAAACGAACGAAACGCGAACGAATAGCTGTATCTATAAATGTTCGAGAAGAATCTCCGTCAGCCCGTTTGAGCTGCAATGCAGCAATACCTCTATCTACTACCAAACTTTATTAACAACTAGCTGTGCCCCGAGGTTTTACCCGCGTCACGTAATTAATAAACTTCTCCCTATTTCATCCCATTTGGGGTTGAAATTTTAAAAATCGTAACTCTGAAGCCATAGTGGGCTCACGCACAATAACTTTGCTAGAGATCATCACATGATCAAATGCATAGTTTAAAATTCCATTAAGTAATACAAACATTTTTTTTTATATATAAAATTGTGTCGGTCTGGCACGACCTCTTGCTTACGTATTAGTTATTGCTGTTGGATACGAATAGTTCATAAGACAGATGTGGCTCAGGACATCACAACACAAGCGTATGTTCGGATGTTTATGGGTAACAGACATTCAGTGACTAAAAGCGCCTGCTGCCTGATTTCCTATGGACCCACGGAATAAAAATTCTGCAGTTTCCTCCTTAAGGCGCTTACGTCTCTTACGTAATTTTCACTTCAGAATCGTTTTCATAAGGAGTAAGCTCTGGATGTGCGTTACACGTTATGCTCAGCGTAAAGCGTAACGCTCGTATACGCTTCACACGATTTCTATATACCTATTTTTTTTTTATGGTATAGTGGGGCAAACGAGCAGTTGTAGCCATTTTCATGACTACCGACGCCCATAGACATCTGCATAAAGACTGTACAGATGCGCTGCCCCCCTTTCTCCTCCCTCCTCCATGGGCCACCGGCTACTTAGTACTTACACACCGCACGAAACGCGACAGCACAGCTGTCACTTCACGCCGGTCTCGTGTAAGCGAGAGGTACCTCCCCGGTCGTGCCGGCCCAATTCGGCTGCATGCGAGCATGCAGTGTGGCACTACCTCTTACCAACCTATTTCTTCCAGACGGACATTAAGTCTTTCGCTAACAAGTAAACATAAAAATCTTTATTCCTTACGGATCTACTTTAAAAGGGCTGAAGATAATGGCCCTGTTAAAGCTGAACAAACTTGAAACAACGAAGTCTTTACGTGTATGGTTCGACGTATCGCTAGGGAGCGTTTGGGTTCGATCCCGTTCGAACAAACTGTCGTTATTTGTTAATATTTTCAATATAATTATGCCACCTGGCGTAACTTTATCCCCTCTTTTTGGGGGGCGATAACAAGATTTAGCTGGTCCCTAAAGTCGTGTTTACTCTTAAGTTTGGCTCTAAAGTGATTGAGCGTGGAGCAAGTATTGTTACTCGATGAATCTCTAGAGTTTTCAACTAAATGACGCCCCGGACGCAAACGCCATCACAAAAGTCTACGAAATTCCTTCCAAAAGGTTGCAACTGCTCGTTAAATATATTCTAGTGATAAGATCATCATCGTCATTAGTTTAAGCTCTAGTCTGAGGGCGAGAGAGCTTGTTATTCTTTCCTTGTCTCCGCCAGGCTTTTCGTTTCTCCGAAAGATTTTTTTAGATGGTTCTTTTACGGCATACGAGCAGTCGGAGCCATTTTCATGACTACCGACGCTCATATACATTCGCACAGAAGCGATAGTCAGATGCGCTGCCCTCCTTTCTTCTCCCACCTTCATGGGCCACACGCTACTTAAACACCGCACGAAACGCGACAGCACAGCTGTCACTTTACGCCAGTCTCGTGTAAGCGAGAGGTACCTCCCCGGTCGTGCCGGCCCAATTCGGCTGCATGCAAGCATGTGTGGCACTACCTCTTACTAACGACATTTAATTTTTCTTTTATCTGGCCTGCAAAACTGCGTCTTCATCTTCCTCTGCATTGCTTTCTTTCTACCTTTACTTCTTAGATGTTCTTAAAATATGATGCCTTATCAGATGTCCAACCTTATTGTCCCATCTGCTTTCGCGATAAGACCATGCATACAAAATTACTCCTCGGAATCTGTGATCCTGAGGTTCATTAATAGAGACGCACTCGCCAGTACCACGCGGACCGCAGCGTACATCAAGCGATTAGTTCATCGGATGATGTACGAATATGGGAATACGTTCCGATTTGCGAGCGATACGGAATGGGGGTTTACCGTATTGTGGTGTTACCTAAATTGAGTTTCAAATTGTGACGTAGTTTGGTAAGAGGTGTCAATGGTGGCTGGCATGACAGCTGTCAAATCTAGTCTATGTCGCTTTTGGTGCGGTTTGGGAGGAGAGGGGAAAAGACGGCGCGTCTGTTTAAATTGACGTTATCATGAAAAGTCCAGTTTCTCAATTGCCACTTGTTTTTTATAGCATAGGAGGCAAACGAGCAGTTGATGTAAAATTATCACCAACGCCCACAGACATCCGTAACACCGGAGGTCTAACAGATGCGTTTTCGACCTTTAAGGAAAGAATAAGCTCTTTTCTTGAAGATCCCTAGGTCGTATCGGTCCGGAAATACCGAGGGGAGCAGCAAAATCAAAATCAAAATGGAAGGGTGGAATTTGGAAGTTCGGCGCGAAGAAGAAATATTATTATTAATTCATTATTTGTACTATAAAAAAAAAAGAATATTATCATCGCATTTTAATTTCTAATAGGGAATTCAAGGGTAATTAGCCAACCTAACGCTACAGGTTAAATAACTCTATGCTTACTACAAGTACATCCAACTATAACCTGCCGTATAGGGTTGCCAGGCCTAAGAATCAAAAAGCCCGACAAGCTCAAATTTAGCCGTAAATTTTCCCTGAAAGCCTGACGCACGGGGTTTTTAATGAAAAAAAATGGTAGTTTTGTTTTATGCACTTATTATTATTATTCATTTGAGACTTACTCTAACAGTTACATTATTTTAGTCTAACACTAACAAAATCCGGACAGGTCAGACTTGTGTCAATTGGCCTAACATAACTGTAAACAGGATATGTCCTGCCAAATCCGACCGGGTGGTAACCCTACTCCTGTATGAACTCTCGGGCAAGTCTACAAAGAATACACACGACATTACATTTCGTATGTCAGTGGAGTGTGTTTGACGCACGAAATGATATTCAATTATGTGAGCGTTGCGAAATCTTTTGTTTCGGCCACACGCCGCCGGGGGCATGTCTTACTCGGCGCGTGCAACACAGATTTATATTGTATATCACAGAATATACGGAATATACAACGGATCTTTTTAATAAGATGCGTGATGTAAATACTGGGTGAGGCAGATAAGAGACTGGAGGTAAATTTGATATGATTTTGAGATGAAATGTAGAGTCGTAAGCGGTGAAGCGTGCAGCAATACGCTGAGCACTCGATTTTACTGACCACATATTTTTTTTTCATATCGCGATAGTAAACTCAAAAACTAATGAAATGCGCAGTGAAACTTATATTTTAAACTAAAATCAATGTGACAAATTTACAGAGTTAAGCCCATCTAGGGTGAGCTATATTACGTCGTTCATCTGCTACGCCGACGCGACGTAGTAATGCTACACTGGCGTAGCAGAATTCGCTAAGACTATATACTGAGTTTAATGCCAACTAAAGTGGCAATGCTACATTGCTTGATATAGCAGATTAAGCCGAGTATTCTGGGACATTTTTTTTTTTTTTTTATGGTATAGGGGGCAAACGAGCAGTTGTAGCCATTTTCATGACTACCGACGCCCATAGACATCGGCATATAGACTATACAGATGCGCTGCCCTCCTTTCTCCTCCCACCTCCATGGGCCACCGGCTACTTACACACCGCACGAAACGCGACAACACAGCTGTCACTTCACGCCGGTCTCGTGTAAGCGAGAGGTACCTCCCCGGTCGTGCCGGCCCAATTCGGCTGCATGCAAGCATGCAGCGTGGCACTACCTCTTACTGACATGCCTACTTAAGCCAGACCAATAATATTCAAGCGACTTTAATTTTTTTTTGTCATTTCATAGTTCTTCGGGTTGCCCAACTTTACTTTGCTGGATATAAAATGCGACTGGTTTTGCTCGTGAAATAAAAAAAACATTCGGAGATGATCAACTTTAGGAAGTCTTTAGGTCCTTTTTTGCCCCCTACGTGCCTACATGCATGGCAGTAGGGTACTCTCACTGATATTTATAGGGCTCGTACTAGACGTAGTAGGATAAAATAAGACAAAGTCGTTTATCATAGACTCGACATCTACCAGTCTCGTGACATTGCACAGACAAATGCAAGTCATTCAATTTGCTCTATTTAGTCTATGGTTGATCAATAACAATTAGGCGCGGTTATTATACGTCTCGATATCGTTCGTTAGGAGCGTCGTTTCTGCATTGCACACAATAGGTATAACTGAATAATGATAATTTACGCTTTGCTTGTCATGTTTATGGTAAGAGGTAGTGCCACGCTGCATGCTTGCATGCAGTCGAATTGGGCCGGCACGACCGGGGAGGTACCTCTCGCTTACACGACACTGGCGTAAAGTGACAGTTGTGCTGTCGCGTTTGCCCATGGAGGTGGGAGGAGAAAGGAGGGCAGCGCATCTGTATAGCCTCAATGCGGATGTTTGTGGGCGTCAGTAGTCATGAAAATGGCTCCGGCTGCTCGTTTGCCCTCCTATAACATAAAAAAAAATGTTTTATAAGTTTTGGAAACAAATTTCGTGGTATAACACCGGACCTTGCTCTCCGGACTGTTATTAGAATTTGTGTCCTAATATAACCTTTTGGTCCGGGATTCGAACCCGTGTGTGTTTGAACATGTTTGCCACTAGACCATGAGGCAGTCCGTATATAGTATAGAACAATACTAATTATGTTATTATATTATTATACATGTAATAAAGTAATTAAGCACCATAAACGAGATAGTGTGTTTTACGGTTATTTAGAGGTTGTAAAGATTTGATGGATAAGTAATTATAATTATTAGAGATGTTCCGATTAGTCGGCGACTAGTCGGCCATTTTACAACCGATTCGGCTAGTCGGCCAAAGTAATAGTCGGCACATCTCTAATAATTATCCATATACGGGCTGTGTCCCGTGGTTTCACCTTTAAAATCTATAAAAAGCAACAATTTCTATTGGATAAAAAGTAGTTAATGTTGTTTCAGAATTTAAGTCGTTTTTTAACACCTCTAGTATGAGATAGAGCTGCCACGACTGGGGAAGTACTTCTAGCTTATACACGTGGCGCAGTGACATCTATGCTGTTGGTTTGCAAGGTGACACGTTGGACGTGAGGAAGAAAGGGTTACATTTGCATAAGAATTACGCAGATGTCTTTCGGCGTCGGTAGACATGACTTAGGGTCAACTCACACCAAAAGCGCGGCGAAGCGCAGCGAAACTAAGCGCAGTTTATGTGTCATATGAATTTCAACTTTATTGACATTACTATAGTACTTATTATCGAATTCTCTGACGCGACTTCTGGAGCATTCCAGCGACTTCTCGCGCATTCCAGCGACTTCGCGGGAATCCGCGCGTCTTGTTCGAGTTTCTCATGCGTTAATAAGTATTATATTAATTGTTATAAAGTTGAAATTCATATGACACATAAACTGCGCTTCATTTCGCTGCGCTTCGCCGCGCTTTAGGTGTGAATTAACCCTTAGACTGCTCTTTTGCGCCCTTAATAAAAAGGACTCGTTTTGAAAGATAGTGCCGTTAAATTAGTGTAAAACCGGGAAGTAGCGCCGGCTCTAGTCCACTGCAATGCGGCTCACACTCTAGAATCCAGAACTGTCAGTCTCGACTCTCGTGATACAATTGCGAGCGAGTTTCCGAGAACGCGTCTCCAATGAAGCGTGTTATTGAAACAAATGCGTCTGTCGCAATCAGCGCACGGTGCGTCGTATTGGAGGTGCTGACGAGCGGGCATTCATCATCACTCATCTGCAGGCCGGTAGCAAGTCCCAAAGAAGTGTATATTGTATGTAATATATGTCGGCGCGCTCTGGGAGGTACCCCTCGCATACACGATAAAGTCACGGCTGTGCTGTCGCGTTTCGTGCGGTGTGTAAGTAGCCGGTGGCCCATGGAGAGGGGGGAGAAAGGAGGGCGACGCATCATCTCTTTTACTATTAAAAAATATATGTACCTCAATATTTGTAGATAAATTATGTACCTATATTTAATTCTTCCATCTTTGTCGTTACTCTAATATTTGTAAAGTATTTATAAATATTCATTATAAAGGGGTGAATGGACATTTTACCCCTCACGCTTGTCCAATGCGGGTTGATGGGTGTGTAGTAAGCCAGCTGGCTAGGCCTATGGGCGCCACCGTTGGTATCTAAGATAATCCTAGAGCTGTGGGCAGGAATTGGAAAAGGTTAGCCGAAGATCGAGGCCAGTGGCGTGCTATGGGAGAGGTCCATGTCCAACAGTGGACTGCAATAGGCTGATGATGATGACGATGATAATTTAAAAAATATTGAAGATATGAACATTTGGCACACACAAAACTGCATCCAATCTATAACAGTGTCTATCCTATTAATATTAGGTATAAATGCGAAAGTTTGTAAGAATGTTTGTTACTCTTTCACACAAAAACTACTGAACGGATTTTCATGAAACTTTACAGTAATATAGCTTTCATATCAGAATAACATAATATCTTTTTTTTTTTTATGGTATAGGGGGCAAACGAGCAGTTGTAGCCATTTTGATGACTACCGACGCCCATAGACATCTGCATAAAGACTATACAGATGCGCTGCCCCCCTTTCTCCTCCCACCTCCATGGGCCATAATGGCATAATAAGTTAAAATTTTGAATAATTTTTGAAGTCCGAAATCCACACGGGCGAAGCCGCGGGCGGAAGCTAGTATGTAATAAAAACGTTCGCATGTGATGTTAGTCGGGGTCTAATATTTAATATGCTTCGTTGAACGTTGTAGCGGAAAATGAAATAATCAGCTGCTTTCATCTCCGGTGCGAGAATACAAGTCATTCGCTGGATTTTAAAGTAATGTCGATCGGGCCTGCAAAAGTGGCGATCTCTTCGAAACGACTTTTTCTATAGTTGTATGAGAAATGTACGTTTTAATTTTTATACTATTTAGAAAAGGACATATTTCCACTTTTTGTTATGATAACTCATCAGCAGGTATGCCTTTGTTTTGGTTCGAGACTTGTATCAATAGTGGCACTTACAGACAGATTGAGGTGTGCCTAAGAGTGATATTTGAGTAGCAGCGATCGCCCTGAGCAGTTGTAAAAAATCGCCGTGAAAAGTAACAGTGATTTAATCACTCTTTAAATCACTCTTTACTTTAGCGCGCTGCATCGCTGCCAGCGATCACAGCGAACGAAAAAAAAAAGGACTCTAATCTTAGCCCAAAATGACTAAACCTTTTTATACCTATAATGTCTATTATCTATGTACTTTTTACCGAAGAAACTTTAGGATTTGCATCACGTGTGTACACGTATTGCAATTTAAAACTCGCAAACCTCGATTTACCGGCCGGTAACCTCCACTTATCAGATATTGCTGTTTCGGTCGGATATATCATGGTTTTCGTATATTTACGCGAAAGTTGCTCATGATTAAGATTCTTTAAACGGATTCTATCGCGTTTGACATAAAATATCCACTTGCAGAATATGACAGAACCTCCGCAATGAACGAGTCTATCAATTCGTTAGTCCCCTGATGTATACTGAAATTATAATGATATGTGCAGAGAGATATATAGTAGATAAAATATAAACGAATAAACGCGACAGAATCCGTTTAAAGAATCTTAATCATATATCATGGTATTAAGTATAATGTACACCGTGATTATATTTCGTTTTCGAAAAGGAAATTTTGATTTCTATATCGATAACAGAACCTATTTATAATATTAATTTAATAAAATAACTATTTGAAATATATATAAAGTCTGAACAGAGTAAGAAAAGTATTGAACTTATTATCCGGACAGTTTTAAGGAATCGAAATGTGTCGTGTAAAACCGCAGCTAGTAAATATAAACATTTAAAAAAAAGATATTGAATGTCAGTGTGTCAATAAAACCATCCAAACACGCAATACAATTGTAAGCGTAGTGACGTAACGTCACAATGTTAATGTGTATGGAGTTGACAGGGCGTGACGAGTGACCGAGCGGAGCGGGCTGTCACCACCGCTGTGACGACAAACTTAGCTCTATGTATGTGTGTGTGTAGTCCGAATGGGTAGCTGTGTTTAGTCAAGGTTCGAATTCTTTGTATTGGTTGGAAAATTATTACGTCTTTTAAATAATATTATGAATAGATAACTGAAGGTTGTCGCATAGGGTGGTGATATCTATGAACATATTGTTTAGTATATGTGTTGTCTAAGTTTAGTCATAGACTATACTGAATATTCATACCATAGATGATGTCTATGGTTAGGCACAGATGACAAGAGAGAGAGGGATGTTTGACATTACGACCATGACTTAGTGTCATAAGTCATAACAAACATATCACCGTAGATATCACCGTAGATAGAGAGCTGCGGATTTCCAGTAAAAGTTCAACTTAGGCATCAGCTGTCAACTCTGATCTGTCAGACTTGTCCTACTTCCAATTGGCATATGTATATGTAACACATATGTGACAACAAACTTGCCGCGTTAGTTAGATAAAGATGCTCGTATTCTCCATGTCTTGGTTGGAAACTAAATAGTTATTATATTTCTTATTATAATAAAAATAAAAGAGATTGCCCATACATAGTACTGAAGCTTAATTAAATTATGTCACAATGAATTAAATACTATAATTAAAGTAAAATCAAATAATGATTTTTAAAATAGACTTGATTAATATTTATAATGGAGTATTTTTTCTTGAAATAATAAGTACTTTTAGTTTTCCGCTTTTTAAGTACTCACGCCATTTTTATTTTCACCTGTCAATATTAGGAATGTCCATTTCTTTAACATATCGATTCCGAACCGAATAATAGTTTATCATAAATGTCTATTGATACAATAAATTAATGCAACAATAATAACGAGGCTGATTTTTATATCGTAATTATGTAGATATTGTAGCGCCTGCCTATACTAATTGTTAAACCGAAACTATCGGGTATTGGGACGAGTTAACGGACGGTATATTTTTAAATATCATTTCGTCTGGTATTTTAATGTTATGTAATAGAAACAATAATAATTACTACAAGATCTAGAGGTTGACAAGAAATAGTTAAGGTTAAGATTTAGTCCCTCCCCGAAGTTAGCTTTTACTTTAATCGAACCTAGGTCAGGCGTACATCACTCGCTCGAGGTCACGCGTTTTATACCTACGGCTCGGGCTATCTTCGAAGATATCGGCGACACAGGGCCGTCGCACGCTCGCGCGTTCACATATTGTGCACTGTACGATTTTCGCGTTTAGTAAAAATGCCGAAACCAACTAACAATCGTGAAGTGCATGAGTGTAAAAGTAAAAAAAAAATCTACCTACCTATTTATTATTAGGTATACGTAATATATTTCCAAATACTTACTTTTTCAAATACATATTCAAGTTTCTACCTGTTTATTAATATCGAGTAAAGAATGCTTAAACATTACTTTTGTTGTACGGGAGCCCATGTTTGATATTTACTTAATTTTTATTTAATTATTATTTATTCTGTGAAAATTTCAGCGTTCTAACTATCACGGTTTATAAGATACAGTCTAGTGACAGACATACAACGGAGGCTTAATAATAGGGTCCCATTTTTACTTTTTAGGTTCGGAAACCTAAAACATACATGTATTGTAAATAATATAAATATTATGTAGGTACCTACTACGTACTTAGGTACTTATTTTTTCTAGTACCTACCCGTTGCTTTTTTTATAGTACCTATAGGGGACAAACGATCAGCCAAAACCAAAAAGAAGTCCATGAAAATTCAAACTTTTTTATTATCTGTTATTTATCGGTTTTTATTTTTGCTATGGATTATTCCATCTAAAAAGATATTTAGTTTCGTACTGAATAATGTGTATACATCTATTAAACTAATTCACGAATAAAAATTATTAATACTTCACAATATTTGTTAAATATTATTAAAATCATGTTACTACCAACCCTTGCGCATTTGTTTTATGACGTGTTTGCACGTAAGCCATACAATCTGCATCTCTATGCAAGCGTAAATAAGGTGCATTTTTCTTCGCTGCGAACATGAGCGAGATTTTGTAGGTAATTATAGCGGTAGGTATTGACACTTTTGTATGGGAGTGAAGTATCTGTTAGGTTTATTAATCTGTGCCTAGGTTAGGTTAGGTAACTTGATGCCTAAATATCTCGAAAATGCGGTGACAAAATATGTCACTATTCTCTCTGAAATATTCCATCGTATCATCGATTATAACTAAGCTTAATTGATGGAGACACAAAATTAAAAATATCAGTACATTTGCCCATACAGAATGGGCATTCTCCTTTATCATGAATTTTAAAACTTGTGATATTTTGTGGTCGTATCGTGTTATAGAGAATATCTCCGCACTCGTACCTGCCCTCTTTGGCTGCATTGCCACATGGTAGTACTTCTAATAATATTGAAATTTCTCTCAAATCTGTTCTACTGGTCGGTACGTGGTCTGATTATATTGAATAACTCCCAGTTATAATATGGAAATAACTTAGTTGTTAAGAAAAACTTACCATATGCTTACATAGGCAACATACGCGATTTATTATTATAGTATTACATATTTTAATGTAAATATTATGTAAATATGCGTAAACTTTGTACTTACATTTGTACACTGGTGTTTCGAGCATAATATTGTGTTTATGCCATGTACTAGCAGCGGCAGAGTCGCTAATGGTACAAGTTGGAAGCGGACGACATGAGGCAGCAGCGGACTACGTGTCGCAGCGACACTACTGGTTTCTATGTATTTCTATGAAATTACCTCTGTAGTTAGCGACACGAAGCTAGCGACACGTCGTCGAGCGGCAGACGCCAGTGTCGCCCGACCGCGGATCAGTCGTTCTTCCTCTTCTAATAAAATATATAAAAAATTGCTTCACGGAACACTCTGAATCAATTGGATTTCATCTGCTGTTGCCATCTGCAGTCGGGTTCGAATTCATGACTGCAGCGACAGGTCGTGACGACGCCGACGTGTCGTGACGACATGAAGCGACTACACGTCGTCCGCTGCTGCGTCATGTCGTCCGCTTCATGTCGTCGCGACACGTCGCCGCTACACGTCGCTGCGGTTTCTATGTATTTCTATGAAATTACCCCATGACCGCAGCGACGTGTAGCGGCGACGTGTCGCGACGACATGAAGCGGCGACACGTCGCCCGCTTCCAACTTGTACCTTAAATCGTAATGCAGCACCCATGCAGTCGCTAAGTCACACAGTGTGTGATGTGGCTCGTAAGTCAACGCATCTGCCCGTGGTATGTCGGTGATAGCTCCGATTGCCTGTCATAAAGACTGGGTTCTAGCGCTGTTTGTGAACCGCGGTCGATGTGAACCGATGTCAATGGCGAATTGACAATAAGCGGGTATCGGCACGGTTCTAAAGAAGTTTCAGTTACTATCAACAAACAAACAAACACACACAGCTACTGTACACTTTCCAGTGTACAGTAGCACGCTTCTGAACAGTTGAACACCAACTAAATATTTTTCTCTGTTTATTTTTTCTCGCGTCATTAATAAGTCTTCCCTTCAAACATTAGATTTTTTTGTTCAGCTTATGTTGTCACATCGGGCAAACGCGTCCCCCAAACTTCTCCAACCATCCCGGTCTTTTGACTTCTGCCACCAGCTTTTGTCGAAGGCATCGAGGTCGTCCCGCCAACGTTTCCTCGGCCGTCCACTGCGTCTCGCTCCATCCATTTTTATATGTAGAGTATAGGGGGCAAAAAACAAAAATCTAGTTTGTGAACCTCTTACAACATTTTCGATATGTTTGTAAACCGCGCATGTGCCGATATCGGTGCACACCGATATTGACAATGAGCGGTACGTGAGCCGACACCTGATGAGCCTACGTGACCGGTCCGCTCCACTTCGTGCAACTTTTTGCTGTTCGAGTTCCCGGCCCTTCGGTTCCGATACGATTTATTGATACTAATAGATCCTCGGATAAAGTTTGTTGTAGTTTTGCGTTTAGTTTTATGTACTTGTGCGGTGTTCGTATGTAGCTATAGTGATGTGCTCCTGGTTGAATTTCGATTATTTTCGGCTGGTAATTCAGATAGAACAGAGACTAGCCGAGTAAGATATTTTGCTGGTTTCCTGTTGCTGTTAGATCCAGGATACCCATCACCACAGCGGCCGATATACGCAGGTTTTTTAGTCAGTAGTGGCACGCTTCTTGTGCCGAGTCCGACACACCCCTCCGGCTCACCCAGGGCTGGTGGGAAGGTGCATAAATGCATTTTACCTGTGTCACAAAAAAGAAGTATGACATTTTATAGCACACAAGTGCGCTGTCTGTTCTCTCATCCCCCAACTCTAATAGGAAGACCAATCCAGCTGGAATGAAAGGAGAGAAAGACCTCGACATTTTTTGGTACGACCAGGATATGAACCCATGGCTTCGTGATCCGTGGTTAATCATGTTAAACATACTTACTAGGCCACGAAGAAGTCTTTCTCTTTGAGTATTATATTATTACAGTACATACCAGCGTATATATTCCCTCTAATACCTACAACCTGGGAATCTTCAAATCGAGGGTGAATTCAAAGCGAGGTACCTTCTAGGCAAGCGTGCTCCATCGTCGGCCAAGTCTACACTTTCCACCAGGTGAGGCATTGGCCAATCGCAAGTCTATCTATTATAAAAAAAAAATCTGCACAAAATGCGACAGCACAGCTGTCACTACGCCGTTGTCCTGTAATAGGCAGCTCCCCGGTATCTTAAAGCGATTGCTTTAAGATACAAGTGAAACTAGAGGACACAACAAATATGTATAGTGATAAATCAAGTACAACATATTTTTCTTGTTTTAAGATTTTATACGACTGAAACCACGGGACACAGCCAGTATCAACAAATCAAGCACAACATATCAGTCAACATACAATCCCGATCGGCATGGATATCACGCGCCGCCATATTTATTGGCAATTGATCGGCAATCGATGACAGCGTCTATCTGGATACTTCTCACGGTGCCAGTCGATATACATTTGATCGACAATAACGGGGCACGTGACCGGGGTAGAGATGCCAGCTCGTCGGGTTTCGATCATGTTTGATGGATGGTTTTAAACTTAGTAAGAGGTAGTGCCACACTGTATTGGGCCGGCACGACCGAGGCGGTGGCTCTCGCTTACGCGTCACCGGCGTGATAGCTGTGCAGTCGCGTTTCGTGCGGTGTGTAAGTAGCCGATGGAGGTGGGAGGAGAAAGGAGGGCAGCGCATCTGTATAGCCTCTTAAGGATGTCTGTGGGCGATGGTCATGAAAATTGCTCCGACTGCTCGTTTGCCCCCC
>LUGF01025751.1:689-26531 GCA_001625245.1 Calycopis cecrops
TGAATGTGTTAACAAATAACTTTTTTATTTACATTCGTAGGCGCATCTTCAACAAATATGGAATCTAGTAGTCTATATAAAGGCCTAACGCGGTTTCTTGAGTTGTCGACAGTGTGGTGCGGCCATATCGATACGCAATTCGTAACGGCTCTATAACCTTATTTGAATTTGCCATTTTGGTTAATGACGGCTACCCACGCTAAATTGCATTTTATTTGTTGCTAACTGGCCTACTCAAGTAGTATGATTTACTATTCAATTTTTATACAAAAATGTGTAGGTATGAATAAATGAGTGAAATAATTGATTTAATAATTTTGTTCATATTGTTAATAAAACCTTAAAGACCTTAAGAATAGGAATATTAAGAAGGCCCCCGCTCGAGATTTTTTTTTATTATATAGGGGCCAAACGAGCAGTCGAAGCTATTTTCATGACCACTGACGCCCATAGACATCCGCATAGAGGCTATAAAGATGCGCTGCCATCCTTTCTCCTCCCACCTCCATGGGCCACCGGCTACTTACACACCGCACGAAACGCGACAGAACCGCTGTCACTTTAGGCCGGTCTCGTGTAAAAGAGAGGTAACTCCCCGGTCGTGCCGGCCTAATTCGACTACTTGCAAGCAATCAGTGTGGCACTACCTCTTCCTATGATGAGCCTAGAAGGGTGCCCGCTAAGGGAGACTCGAATGTATGCTCCCGATTTCCCGTGACTTATAATATTGATTAAAAGCATTTCCGCAATGCAAAAAAAGGCGTAGAACGGGAATATTTCAGTATATATTTTATTATAAATGGTAATTTGAACTGTCCTAAATTGGTGATTTTGCGTATACTCATAATAAGTACTTAGATGTTGGCAAAAATAATACGGCTTTATATGGAATGATTGATCCATGCCTCACGGTTTTTTAAATTTGTAAGCACCTGTTGTTTATTCTATGACGCACCATTTTGAAATATAATTTAGACGATTAATTTTTAATAGAATTTTATGTTTTTTTTTAATTTAAAATTGTAATTTAGTCCTCGAGCTTATTTTATGTTTTTCTAAAAAAAGAATGATAGAATTGCGTCAAGTCAGACTACGTATTACCTTCATAGGGTCCCTTGACTTACTTGACTTATATTCCTAAATCCCCGAGTTGGGGCAGAGGGCGTCCACAGTGACTCTCCAGGTCGGTCGGTCTTGAGCGTCGCGTTTGATTTCACTCAATCTTCTTCGCCTCGTCAAGAACTGAGCGTCGCCAGGTTTGCTTGGGACGACCACGTTTCCGCTTCCCTTGGGGATTCCAGTCCATAGCCTGTTTAGGCAAATGGTCGGGACCCCGCCGGAGGGTGTGGCCAATCCAGTTCCACTTGCGACGCTTAATTTGCTGGTCGATCGGTGTTTCTCGACAGAGTTCTCGCAAGTTGACATTGGAGATTTTCTCGGGCCAGTGGATGCCAAGAATTTGACGAAGACAGCGGTTGACGACGACTTGGAGCTGATGCGAGATGGCCTTGGTCACCTTCCACGTTTCACACCCGTACAGCAGCACAGTCTTCACGTTGGTCCCAAAAATTCTGAGCTTAACTCTTCGGGTCAACTTACGTGACTGCCATACGGGACGTAACTGCGCGAAAGTTGCTCGGGCCTTGGCAATCCGTGAAGTGATGTCATCTTCCGTTCCTCCTGTTTCTGACACGACGCTACCGAGATAATTGAATTTGTGGACCCGCTCCACAACATCAGTGCCAATTAGTAGCGGTGTTGAGTTCTTCACTCCAGATCGCATCTCTTGGGTCTTCCGGGTGTTATTTTAAGCCCAATTTTAGACGCCTCTAGTCTTAGATCACCTAGCTTCGCCTGCATGTCAGCACGCGTGTGGCTGAGTAGACATAGGTCATCGGCATAGTCCAGGTCCTCCAGGACATTACTAATTCCCCATTCAATTCCTCGGCGTGCGTTGTCACTTACATAGCGCATGACACCGTCTAATGCTATCAAAAAGAGAAGGGGTGAGAGTAAACAACCCTGCCTGACACCGGCATGTACGGCTATATCTTCCGAGATGAGGCCATCATGTGTGACTTTACAAGAGTAGTTCTTGTAGATGGCTTGAAGCAGGCGTACAACTTTCGGAGGGACACCAATGAAGGTTAAGCGGGACCAAAGGCTGGACCATTTTAGCGTATCAAAGGCTTTTTCGAAATCTACAAAGGTTAGGTATAGTTCTCTTTGCCATTCTGATGCCTGTTCGAGTATGATACGGAGGGCACTGATCTGGTCTATGCACGAGCGGTTAGGACGAAAGCCCACCTGTTCGTTGCGCAGGAGTGGTTCGACGGCTCTCGATGTTCTGTCCAATATGATCTTACAGAAGATCTTTGACGGTATCGAAAGCAAGGTGATGCCTCTCCAATTGGCGCATTGACTTAGGTCCCCCTTTTTGGGCACTGTTATCAGGAACCCTTTAGTCCAGTCTCCAGGTAGCTCTTCGGTATTCCAAATCTTCTCGATCAGAGGCGTCATACTCCCTACAGCGGTGGATAGGTCAGCTTTGAGCATTTCCGCAGATATAAGGTCGAGTCCTGGCGCTTTTCCAGTCTTCAAAGAAAGGATCGCTTTAGCAACTTCTTCATGTTTAGGTGGTTCGATGTCGATGTCAAGAAGCTGTGAAGGTGAGGTATCATACGGTGTTGCGGCTGGTATCGTAGACTCTGGGTTTCGGAAGACCTCTACAAAGTGTTCACGCCAGCGTTGCAGCTGCCCTTCGGATGTCACAATAATCTGACCTTCTTTGGACATAAGAGGCTTCTTCTTAAAGCTTCTATTACCAGCCAAGGTCTTCGTTATATTATACAACTCCCTCAAATTGCCAGTCTTAGCGGCGAGTTGGGCCTGTTCAGCAATACCGTCAGTCCACATTCTTCTATCTTTGCGTGCGTGCGATACACATCAAACCGTCTCCCAATTCTCCTAGACTTATCCACAGGACGTGCAACCGCGACTTTCAGGCGTAGGTCAGCGACAACCAGGTGATGGTCGCTATCTATATCAGCGTCTCTGCGGTTTCGCACATCGAGCAGCGAGGAACGCCATTTTGCACTGATGGCTAGGTGGTCAATTTGGTTTTTGGTGATACCATCAGGTGAGGTCCAAGTATATTTATGCTGTTCTCGGTGTATAAATAGAGTTCCACCGATAATAAGGTTCTGATTTTGACAGAACTCCATAAAGCTTTCTCCATTCTCATTGCACACTCCAAGCCCTTGTGTGCCCATGCATCGCTCGCGATTGACGTTTCAACTCCCAACTTTTGCGTTCAGGTCTCCCATGACGATCACAATATCCTGTCTCTTGATGTTCTTGGGGGTGGCATTGAGCGAGTCGTAAAAGTCGTCCTTGGTTTCTTCTGAAGCAGCGTTTGTTGGGGCGTAGCACTGCACGATGGAGATTTTTCGAGCTTTGGTGTAGAATCGGGCGCACATTATTCGGTCTGAGATCGGTTTCCAGTCCAGTAGGCTACTCTTTGCTGAGTTTGAAAGAAGGAGTCCCACGCCGTGTTCACGCACTTCCTCTTCCGTTTCCTTGCCGGAGTACAGCAAAGTCAGTCCTCTGGACGTTCTCAGTTCACCGAAGCCATTTCTTCGCACTTCGCTTAGACCGAGCATTTGCAGGTTGTATCTAAGCATTTCAGCTTCTGCTTGGGCTAGTCGACTGTCATCACTGAGCGTGCGTACATTCCAAAAAGCAATTCGTGTCCGTTTTTTCATGCCAAAGGTCGTCGGTAAAGGATCGGTCCGGTTTGTCTCTGTTTCAGTTTCTTTAATCATGGGTTTTCGTGCAAGCAGGTGATTAACCCACTGTGCCTTAGACCGTCGGCGGGGCTGCCGCCTTGGAGCCTACGGCCAGGCTCAGTTTTGTTTCAGGTATCCTCCCTTAGTGATTATATTCTGTTTTGAGGTGCAGAATCTTCGCCTTTTGCCCTGCCTCCTCAGCTCAGCTGCGATTTCGAGGCAGTGAGCACGCGGTTGCGTGGTCACAGCAGTTCCCAGGGTAGACGGCGGGGACGTGGAGGCTAGGACTGGCCGGGGCTCTGCTTTGAACTCGGTGTTCCACTACGTAACACAGCAGATGGTTTTTATTGGCTTTTACGGGTATTGCTAATTTCACTACGATAGCGATTCCCACCAATACCGAACCCCAACTTACCACCCATAGGGTCCCTTACCTTAATTAAATTTTGTTCTAATCAACGTAGATTCGATGTACTGTTATGAAATTTAAATAGATGAGAAAATAATTTACCTACTGTTATTGATTGAGTTCCAAAATGCTAAAGCTTGGTGATAAATCATCTTTACAATTTTTCTCGGTAGGTACTGAAGACATTCCTAAGTAGGTATCTACCTACCTACGTAGTAATGATACTAGGATTATAAGTTAATATTTTTAAAAAAGTATGAAAATATGGTAATCCTACTAATAAACATATTGTTTTTTTTATTACATATTTTGTAGTTCCTGCATTCTTGACATTGGTTGCAAATGGTTGATGCTGAGACTACTAGATTGTGAGTTTTTTTATAATTTATTGCTGATTATTATTTATCGTTCATTATTCTTTATTATTATTTATTCATCCATCCTCAAACGGATAGGTTTCATTGGAGCATAATAGTCCTATTCTGGATTCCTCAAAGATGTTGCCACTTACCTAAACCAATAAGTGCAAACAGTACAATTGTGTAAGTCATAATATAAAATTTAAATATCTAGTTTATTATAAAGCAAAAGTCGTGAAAGATAGTCAGAAGCATGACGGCTTCATCCAGTTGCGCAACATTAAACTGTTATCCATTTTTGGTATCGTAGAATCTTCCGTTACAATTTACAGGCGCTTAGTCCGTGCCCAACTTGCTCTTATTGCATCGATAATTTTCCCATAGACTACAACGATGTTCTGTTAAGATACTGCAGAAAATTCGCCGTTATAACATTTGTTGTTACATTTTTGAAATATTGGTATCTCTACATGCTTCGCTAGTCACTTGCGTCCGAAAATTAGAACTAAAATATATTTCATTTATTTAATATTTATGCAATATATTTTAGCAAACGAATTTCTTTTAGCTGCCAGAGGTATTAACACCATCTAATCCAGATTATAGTTTTGTAATCTCTCTACATATCATGTAAACTGTGGTAACTAAGTGTTTATAAAAAGACGGAAAATATCTCGATATTTTCAGATAAAAATCGAGTGGGTTAGGCAAGAGAATCCTAAATGCAGTTACCGTACCCCAGTTTTCCTTTTTGACCCCAAAACTTATCACTTCGCCCAACAAGCACAGACAGATAGCAATGCTATGAAGCAGTATTTTTCCTGTTCTTTTCTTCACTACCACAGCATAAGTTTAGATCCGAAATGTGACGGACGGAATTTATAATAAGTAAAAAGGTAGTAAAAATGCACATTTCTTTACATAAAAGCATAAAGCTTAAAATTCTAAAGTACCTAATTACTTAAGTACCTAAATCTATTAATTGTATTGAAAACAAATTATGTCTGTTTACCACGGCATAAAAAATCTATTATTGTCCAGTTATCTGTCTATCAATTAAGGTAACAGCTTTTATTGGGGACGCTATAAACGAAGGTGTGCTCTACATAAAACATCTTTACCTCTTTTAATAGGTATGGTATCCATTAAGTATTGTACTACCTATTATATCTTGGAAAGTTGTTTGCCAATAACAATTTATTTTTTTATTATAAATTCTTACATGTGTTTTTTTAAAGTTATTTTGTTCTATTTATATTCAAAATGAGAGCATATCTGATTTATATGTAGAGCTCCTCCCATAATCTCTGGGCCAAAAATAGGCATACGCTATAGAGGAGTCAGTGAGTTGTTACTACTACGTAGTAATAAATACGTACAATAGTAATATAGTTCAATGAGAGGAGTCAATTCATTTTTGATGTACAGTTGTGAGGGTGCTTTATATAATATAATTAGCTATAATAAAATTCCAATCTATACATAGTCGTATAATAAAATCATAAAATAGTCAAAACTGTACATTGAATATTTTTTTAAAAGAATACTTGGGGTGTGATCTACAATCGATATCGGGGCCAAAAATATAGTTTTTAGAATTTTTGTCTGTTTATCTGTTTGTCTGTTTGTCTGTAGGTATGTCCAGACTAAACTCATAAAATACTGCATGGATTTACTTGAAATTTTGCATGAATATTACTAACAGGTCGGGTCAACATATAGGCTACATATTATCTCCATATTTCTACGGGATCGAAACTTATGCGGGTGAAGTAGTTTTGAATATAATGAACTCCTTATTTGGTTCAAAAATATTTTCTAAGCTTTTATTAACCATATTTTAGGGAAAGTTTAACAATATCTACTCGGAATAAATTTTATAGTTGAACCAAAAAACAATTACTGCAAGGTCTTTACAGACTTGCGTAAGATTTATGTGAAAGCAGAAAGTGTCAAAATAACTGTTATTAAATCACAATGAAAGTAATTTTTGGTCTGACATGCAAGATACTTAATATACGTTGTAATATTTTTAATTTAAATAGTGACATAATTTTGTGTGTTTTTCTCACACACTTAAGAAGACCTAGAAGAAGAGAATGAAATAAATAATTAGCTAATCTATTTATTAAAACTAAAATCTATTTATTTTATTTCCTATTATACTGATTAAAAAATTGAAATAATTTACAACTTTTGCTGATCAGAAAATAGTATTTATAAGCGGATTTTTAGATTTAAAAAAATAAATCCGGTCGACGCTTTATTCTGTCGTAAAAACACAATGAGCCTGTTTTGTTCTGTCAGGCTGTCAGCGGCGTAGACAGTGGGTCAATTTTTAATTGAATGCGGCAAAAACGGTGATTATACACGCACGGCCAACTGACAATGCAATTCGGATTTACATCGTTTCTATGCCGCTTCTAAATAATATACTTTCAATCAGTGAGTTGTTACTACTACGTACTACTATAGTAATATATTTCAATGCTTTCAATCCATGTTTTGATTTTTTAAACAAGCTCTTGATTTATCAACGACGTAAAATGAACAAAACACGAATTTTGACTAAGCTTAAAGTTTGTGATGTTAGGACTTATAGAGTCAAACTTTTTGACAATGCGAGCCATAATGAATCGTTGTGGTAATATATTATATTATAATATTTACATATATATTTGTCTAAAATCATTGTTTGAGTTATGTAGATAATATATTGATGATGAGTGCTAGATTTAAGGTAAGTAATGTATCATTAGCCCATACAAGGGACTAGACTACAAAGTTGCAGTCAAAAGTGTAAATGATTCATCTGAATCACTATAGGTACATCACACATCACAATCGAGTGCTGAACGCAGAGCGACCGCGACAGTACGAAATGACCTCATAAACACAGGAAGAGCAGAGCGCGTGAAGCTCTTTTATTGTTTGGGCACTCGCCAGCATTCGTCGCGCGCCACTCGCTCGGCACAATATGTGCCCAGCCGAGTGGCGACCCATCAGTCCCATCACACAGCACACATTCGTCATACATTATTTATTAATTAAGTCGAATCGTCGAATCGTGGTGTGACATTATGTATTACTTACGCTGGAGTTTTGCGTTGTTGTTGCTGTGTACGAGATTTCCGCCCCGCTCTGGCTCAAAACCTGGGTACGCTCATATAAAGAGTATGCCAAAACTTAAAAATATACTGGACTCAAATCCCAATTTCTACATATTATTAATTCTGTAGATAATATTGTTAAACCTCAATGTATTTCACAAACTGATAAATTTTAAAATGATAAAGAATGAGAACAATTTCATGTGAATTGGCCGAGGCGTTCCATTGTATGGGTCGCTAATGAATGCAAAATTACTCAGGGAATTATACAATTACGGCACAGGACAGCCTTAAGTGGTTCTTCTATTGAGTTCGTATTTAAATAACAGGACACGAAGGGTTGCGGTGAATAGCAAGAGGTCCGCAGGGACTAAAATAGAAATGGGGTCTGTAACTGCGGGACTGGTCCGCAAGTGTGCCGCAGCACGACGTGTTATAGAGCGTGCAATGCTCTGTGTGTACTTGGCGAATGAGATTTTTAATCAGGTTTCCCACAAAAAAAGCTAAAACAGTCGTAAAGTAATGGAAGAAAAGTCGGTAGGCCTACGAGTAGATTAGACAAGAGCGCCCGCAGTTTTAAAATTGATTAAAGCAATACCCGTAGGTGTACGAACAAGGCTTATAAATACGACGGCGAAATGTTATACATTATCTGACCTCTAATTACGGCGGTAGATATGAGTTAAAGTTTGTTTATTTCTATAAAATATTTCTTCTTCTTTTTGTTATCGATAGAGACCATAGATACTACGATAAATAGTAGATATTGTGTTCATAGCAGCCTTAAACATTATTAGTTCTGGAACGAATTATATTATACTGGTATTTTGTTTTTGACTCTTATAGTCACTACTTAAAAGTTATAAAATGTAGAGTTAGCGCCTCAATTAGATAAAAATATAGATTCCCATGCCTATGAATATTTTTGGCGGGACGGTTGTGGATAAGAATGGTCGCTATGCTGGAGAATTGATTAGAAAATATTAATCTGTTAATATATATTAGATAAACAGATGAAGAAGATAATAGAGAGAATAGTCGATACTTGCGATGCTGACTGTATCTATATTAAATTTAACGGCGTATAAAATATGTAGCTGTCAGATATATCTGATTCTTGATAAGTTTTGCATGCACATACAAATATCTCCACTTGAGATAAACAATCTGTGCAGAAGTCGTGACTGCTCCGTTCCTCACAGTTTAAAGCAAGAACAAACGTATTTGACCCCGCCGGCTCTCGATGGCGCAATATTGTCCGAGTTATTGAGGAATTCCACGGTTTTGTACACTTTACGTTCGGAGATTCAAACGATACTGTCAGTTATACTATTACCGAGACAAAATTGATATAGAAAGGGTAGTTAAATAAGAATCATTCACGTAGAGATGAAAATTGTTGCAGGTTTTCATTATTCTAATTATTTTAAAGAAATGTCAAAATAACACGTGTGCTAAAAACATTCAAGTTTTCCCATTTTTGTCGGTATAGTAACTAAAATATAACCTAGGGCAATGAAACTGGACGGGTTAAAAAAATTCAAAAAATAATGCTCCTTATGTTGACGTGCGACGAACTACATAATGTCATATAATATATAACTACCGCCCTCTATACGTCCTCTTCTGCCTGATGACAGTGTTGAAATACTTACGAGAAAATAAAAACTAATCTAATTCTAATAAACACACAGCATACATTTTATTATTATAGTCGCGTTGTATAGACTTCACATAAATGTAGAAATGACGCGTATTGCAGTAGGTAGTTCAAACAAAACCATTACACTGGTAGTTCCGGTGTGTTAACTTTTAACGAAACGCCATTCGAGGCCACATCCTATCATCAACTTCATATAATTTAGTAATTTATTTCATAACAACAAAAGCAAAACACGCAGTCGGTGTATAAACTGTGCTTGTTATCTAACGAAGTTATAAAAACAAGCGGTCGTAGGGACGGCTGGGAGATGTTAAAGCTATCTTAAAATGCGTTCTGTTGCTTCACCTTCCTGTGCTACGAAATACATACGTATTATAATACTCTATATGTGATACTTAGTGACCGACCAAATGTTCGGTTTCGGTATATTGTACTCTGGTTTCGGTTTCGGCTAGTTTCTGACATCTCTCCTGAGAGAACATCATAATAGTAATGTAATTAATATGATTGCTTATATATTATACAATACATACAGCGCATAATATTATGTGTTGTATTTATTTTGAAGCAAAAACGACTTTAGCAAATTAACAGTACCTAAACCAAATTACCCGAAGACACTTGGTGGCTTCCAAAAAAAGGTCGCCACAGCTTGCCACAGCTTAGCAGTAACCTATCACTTCATTACCTCCTAATTAACACAGACTGCGGAGTAGCCGGGTTACTCTTTCTTAGCCTATCCCATCCAGTTATCTAGATCTCTCACCGACAACAAGAAACCTAACAGCGCAGCCGTCACTGTAGTACCTACTATAGGTATATAAAACAGATTATAATTATAATATTTTAATAATGCCTAAAAGAGTGTGAATGTAGGACACATAGATTTAGAATGCACGTAGTGAGAAGAATTCTAAATCTATGGTAGGACACAATGTTAAATAATTTTTGTACATAGGTAAGGTACGTACAAAAATGATCGTACATTCCACGGACATAATATTATATAATATAATGCAAATGACCAAACAACTTTAGAAATTATACGAAAAATAGACATGTCCAATGTGTGACATGAGATGTTATAGAGCTTTACAACCATAGTCACTGTGGTTATTGGTGCAGTAAATAAACCACGATAAAATCCGTTTTCCACTATTTATAGATAACTATAATTAATTTTACGTTAACGACCGGTCTGGACTCCGCTTCGTTATTATTTTTTTAATTTTTAATTTAAAAATTAAGAATGGGGTTGGGGAAATTTAAATATTTTCTTTTCTTTTCCCCTAGTTACAGTCGCGAATATATAGCATATAAAATAAATAATACAGCCTAGCCTAGGTACCGATGTCTTGATTTTCACTTTCTGAACCTCAAAGTTCAGAAAGTGAAAATAAAGTTTTTTCATTTTATTTTTGTTACGCAATTTTATGTTGATCATTTAGTTTTAATTAACATTGAATCTTGATAGTGAATATCTGGAATACTACGTAGATAAACTCCCAGTTCGGAAATGTAAAATATTTTAATTGACATTCCGCAGTGCGCTCCTAATTATGAGAAGGAACTACAGCTTTACAACCTATACTTTTATATTAATTATATTATTTGATATCCGATACAATACCTCAATATAATAATATTAATTTCGCTTTGTTTAACACTTGCTTAACTAATTCTGTTCGTATACCTACCTCAGTGAAAATAATTCTGATTATTTTTGAAGATATATCTTTTGATGATTATATGCTCGTCTTCAAGACTTGTAATAATTTGGTAATTAAAAAAATTAGACATCGCTTCTTCAAATTATCTTTTATCTTTTAGACTTTTAGCCTTATTTTTTGTATTGACCTCTTTGTTACTTTCATGGTCATGGTCAATCGCGGGCGGATGTTTTTTGTATATCTAATATCTGCATGCATAATATTACCTATATACCTATTATATTATTCAGAAGTACAGAAAAGCTGACTATGATTATGTAGATATAGATTTTTTGTGTTTTTGTATGAGCGAATTAAAGTAATAATTAAATGGAAAATATGTGCGACTAGCCCAGCCTACTTAAATGGCGTAACTATACCGCTCATGGCCCGTGGAGAATTCATCGGATGTCTCCTATCCGATGAATTTTGAACATTATATTTATATTTTGAACATAAATAAGCTTTTTTAAGTCGGTATACTCTTCTGTACTAGGGTCCCTTCCCGCTGGGCGCCCGTGGTAATTTGCCGACTTGCCACCCTGTAGTTACGCCACTGCCGTACTTAATAGTAGTGTCGCAGGAAAATCGTCTATTTTAAAGTTACGTAGCGACAAAAAATTGAAACCTTGTAATTTCGTTATGTGCGCATTGCGTCTGTCTATTTGTCTGTATTTCACTTTTATAAAAATAACATTAGGTACGTACGGAATTTAATACAATCTAGAAACGAAAATAATTAGAATAAAATTGATTTAGTTGTTGATGAGAAAGAAAGAAAGAAAGAAAGAAAAGTTTTTTATTCAAAATAGAATTACAGGAATTACTTTTTGAACGTCAACAATTAAATCTACCACCGGTTCAACCCTAGCCCTGTCCTGAGAAGAACCGGCGAAACAAACTCAGCCAGCCTCATGTTGTGATCAGATGTAAAATTCAAAAATATAAAAATACAAGTACATTTGCATATGATATAATACAATACAATTTATAAATTTACAATAATTATGGTACAGAAACAGCCTGGGAGGAGGGTACTAATCCCAAGATGTGGTATCTGTCACAAAATCTGCTACCTTATAGTATGCCTTACCACACAAACGCTCTTTAACAACTTTTTTAAATTTATTAATCGAAAGTTTTTGGACGCTTTCTGGGATACTATTGTAGAGGCGTATGCATTGCCCCCGAAAGGAATTCTTTACTTTACTAAGTCTGTGAAATGGTATGTCTAATTTATGCCTGTTTCTCGTATTTATGTTATGATTATCATTTTTGGTTCTGAATTCACTAATGTTCTTTCTTACATACAATACAGAGACATAGGTATAATATGATAGTTTCGATTAGAATATCTTTGATGTTCCGGAATCCTTCATACTTACCTTTTATAGAAATTTTCAGCAACAAAATAAAAACTTATTTTACACTATTGGCTCAGTTTATTTTACAAAATTCTATTGCACTTCTAGCTATATACAGATTGTTACCAAAATCATTATTATGTAGGTACTAGGTAGGTAGGTCAATCGCCATGATTTGATATTCAATTGAATTTAGAGCAGTCACACATTTCTTTTTGTAGCCTTTCATTTAGCAAAAGGCTGTCAAATGCTAATAGAGCTTAATGTCGATTGTAGTGTAAACGGTGCTAGAGGTTTAAATTCTGAGAAATTAATTGCCGTCCTGATAAATTTAAGAACTAGGTAATGAGTTTAAACTTTTATCACCAGTTTTCACTTTTATCCATAAATCACATTCCTTGCATACTTTAAAGTGCCGTAAATAAATAACCCGTAGATATTGAAATTGGCCTCCTTAGCTAAAGCATTACCCTGGTTCTGTACAGGTTAGGTTGAGATTATCGTTTACCTAAAAAGAAAATAATTAACGCTATGGCATCGGGTTAGTACCCCTGCCATATGCCTATTTTTTCAACATATAATCTCCAAATTCCATGAATCTAATTCTGCCCTTGCTGTGAGTTCTGCTGTTATCGAATAATGTACCTACTCAAGTGCCTATACGACGTCTTACCTTTAAAGTTTACAAGAGAAAACTCCAAATTGCTTTCCAATTGGCCAGTTGGTACGGGAGGGAAACGCGTGATCTGAATTTATTGTACCCATTACTTTGATATCTATTACCATATATATTTTCTCCAGCAATCAGCCTCAGATATCCCATTACGCCGTAGCTCGGAGGTCACATTATACCGGAATGGGCCAGCGAGCAAGTCATTAGGTTAATGGCACACTCGGATCGCTGCAGCTCACCCAAGCGCATCTCGAGGGATAGAAGCCATTACAGAATTAGTTTTACAATACAAACTGCTAAGAGCGTAACGGTGTTTGACACTAGCGGCCATTTGTACACTAATCTGTCGTGAACAGGTGCCGCGGCACGTAAATTGATTTTTTGTGTCTCTCGATAAACATCTCAAGAATGAACAACAATAACACGCGACAACAACATTCTATGTTTACTATTTAGAGAAATTTCGAACCTTCGATTACTTTTTACCTTACTTACCCATCGAAAGTTTTAAGAACGTTATTGCCGAGTGACTTTGGTGAGTTGGTATTGCAATTTTATGTGTAGGTGTATCGTGGACGCGGTAAGTTGGAACCTGGCAAAAAATCCTTTCCCAGTTCTCTACCCCCGCACCACCGTCACTTTGATATGGCGACATCGGGGGAAGTGCGGGGCTAGACAGCATTCTTCGCATTCTTGCTAGGTCCCAACTTAGCGTGTCGTGTAGTACCTACATATCTAGAATCTACATGAAATCTAGAAAATAATTCAAATACATAGGAATTTCCAATAAATTTAATGTTATTCTGTATAACGCTAAAATTATATCGGTATTATTTATGGATATAGGATATTGGGAGTAAAAAAATTAGTTGAAGGAACCTCGTAAAATTTTTCGAATGCTTTTATTGACACCATAATTATACAGCGTGAATTCTTTAAATATCTATAGGTATATATTATGCCTGTAGATATCGCTGTAAATATCCAAAATAGTAATCACGTCAGTGATGCCTACGATGAGTTGATGAGACTTAATCTACACCTCTCCAGTCTCTACCTACCTAAATTAGAAAAGATACATAGAGACTTCAAGTGCAGGTAGTGATACTTCTTTTTATTTTCAGAAGTTCTTCATCTAATCGGCGAGCCTGACTTCAGAGATGTGCGGTTACGGTGGGAGTACGGGAGGAGCGAGGGAGAGGATCCAAGTAAAATTTTGGCGTTTCAAGTGCATTACTGTGAGCTCCAGGCGTGGGGACAATATCGATGTAGAACCAAGGTAATATCAAATTATCAACATACCCATGTATCTACGTATCTACCGTGTAGGTACTGTAATATACATAATATCTTGGTTTAAACGTATAGTAGGTACCTAATATCTATCTGTGTAGGTAGGTTTTTTTATTGATATTTAAACAAGTTATTATTGTTTAGGTAGGTACTTATTCCATAGATTTCAACAATATTTTGCATGTAGAGAATAGAGATAATGTTTTTTTAGTGTTTTTCTTATAACTATTATTTATCTTCTTAACGTAGATATGACAGTTTATATCAGCAATAAATGTAGGTACCATATCAATTACCTTTATGTGTGTTTGCATACATGATTACCACATACAAGCATTTTTAACTAGTCCGGCGAAATTAAATACGCCACGTGTAAGAGACTTCGTTACAATAAAAATACTAAGATTTGATGTGTCGTGAATAATGTTTAGCACGCGTAGATAAAATGATAATAACTCCAGCCTCCGCAGCTGTGAAAGGAACGGGGTATAACCGCTCTGCTTGCGCGCGACACCGCGTCGGCTCCGTTAATGTAATGTAGTCATTTGCCAAACTGTCATTACCGCCGCACCATCTTCACCTGCCCATTTACAATGTGTTTAAAATAAACGTCTCTAACTGTATAGCTTGTTTTATATCTGAACGTATGCTGCTGAAGCGAAGAGAAGCTCGTTACAGCTTTATCGGATAGCTGTGAGTGCTCGTCGGGAACGAGGCTAGGTTTTGGGTGAACACCGACCCCCTACATTACAATGGCAAATTTAAATATTATCATGGCTGCAGGGGAATATGTAGTGCAGTAGGACCCTTTCATCGAGATAGCATTTTACATGCTCATGCATACAAACGTATTCAGCTTTATTAGAGACAAAACAATAAACAAGCCACCAACAGGCTCTTAGAGCCAAAAATAGAAATATCTTAGCACTAAGTAACTCGAGTAGGCCGTGAGGTCGTGGCTCTCGACTCGGAGGCTCACACGTTTATGGACTATTATGGAGTATGCTGCTATGATTCATGCTAGAAAATGTTAAATTATAAGTTACGTGTATTATGTTTGTGGAGCATATGCTGTCTGTGTTCCGACCTATTTTTCACCAAAAACTTAGTAAAATAATCTTTGAAGATACGCCGTTATATAAATACATGGGTGATTTGGTATAAGATAAACACTAGAATTAGAAATAATTAAGAATCCCTCGAAATTACAAAGAATAGAGATTTATTTGCCAAGGTATATCTACTTACCTACTTACATATTTCCGTCAGGGTTTAATGATATTAACGATAGAAGTCTAGCTTTGTTCCAGCGGTTACAGAGGAATCGCTGGTGTTTGTAACTTTGTATATTATTATCGTGCAACTATAAATTAGATCACTCTAAATCTACTGTACACTCAAGAACTTGTTAGGAGACATAAAAATCGAAAGCTCTACATGACATTCGTTCTTACTTTGAGTTTAAATTCTAGGTGATCGACAGCTTCGAAGAGGAAAGATCTGGGAGAAATATTGAAACAAATGAGACAGCCAAGGTATTGGCGGCAGCCAGACGCAGTCGCAACTACGCCGTGTACATAACTGGCCTGCGGATGGCCACCACATATTCCTTCGAAGTGCGTCCAGTCAAACGCGACGCCAGAGACCTCGCCGACCCGCAGTCTATTGGCTCTAAAATTATTATTGTTCCTACTAAGGGCTGTAAGTATCTGATTATTATTAGTATACTTAGCACCTAGAATGTATAAAGACTTCTGGTAAGAGGTAGTGCCACACTGCATGCTTGCATGCAGTCGAATTGAGCCGGCATGACCGGGGAGATACCTCTCGCTTACACGAGACTGGCATAAAGTGACAGCTGTGCTGTCGCAGTTCATGCGGTGTGTAAGTAGCCGCTGACCCATGGAGGTGGGAGGAGAAAGGAGGGTAGCGCATCTGTATAGCCTCTATGCGGATGTTTGTGGGCGTCGGTAGTCATGAAAATGGCTCCGGCTGCTCGTTTGCCCTCCTATATCATAAAAAAATAAAATTAAAAAAGACTAGTTCTTGATGGATTTTTTTTACCTTTATTTTACTTGATTACATGAGGTTTCCGTATTAAGTATATCTGTATGTTCATTTTTTGTTGGTTTTCCTAGTATGATTGAGTCTGAATTATTAAAGTTCCTAAGAGCCCTATAATAATAGCAATAAGTTGCTGGAGAAGTTAAGTTTCTGTATTTGCTACTACAGGAAACACCAAGGAATTGGCGCATATGATGGGCTCTACTCAAGAACCTGACAATATTCATGTAAAATCTGCTCATTATTATGGGCAGATGTGAACAACCGAACAAACAAATAGTCCTGTCACAAAAAATTGTCACCAAAAATTGAAACAATTCTTCCATTGTTAAATCAATTGTACCTTCCTGTTGCAGTTTCCGCACGTGCAACTCAATGCCTACCGCACGCGAGCGAGGTGGAGGTGTCGACGGGGCCCTACTTCGGGGGGCGCATAGCGGTGGAGGCTGCGGACGGGGGCCCCGAGCGCTGCTCGCTGCAGGGCAACCCCAACAGTGCCCAGGACGCGTACATACTCCGGATAGACCACGAGGAGTGCGGCTCTGACGTCAATGACACTACTGTGGCTACGTATGTCATAGTACAAGAGAACTTGCCCATCCTCACACACAGTACTCGTCGGTGAGTATCCTACCCTACTTGCAGTTCAATCAGACCATAACTGATAACGTACCATAACTAATAAACTACTCTACCCTGCGCCCTGTGCCGGATTTACGCATAGGTCCGTGAGGCCCGGGCCTAGGGCGCCACGATTGGGGGGCGCCAAAATTTTCAGGACGATAAAATTTAAGTCCTAAACCCTCCTTTTTGCTTCGCTGTAGTCGGGTAAAAAGGGAACCGTATCAGACCGGGCCTAGGGCGGCAGTAAGCCTAAATCCAGCACTGGGCGGGCTGCGCCTTACGTGCAATAAGTAAATCCGTAATTGGAGGTGTATTTAATAATGTAACACCATTCGGCGAGTGGTTCCTTGATAAGTAAAAGGTAATTTCAAAAGGCAAGATATTTTTTCGTTGAAAGAACCAAATTGCAGCTGAACACGGGCAGTACGACCGGGAAAGTACCTTCCTCTCACTCACAAAACGGGCAGTAAAGTCATGGTTATGCTCTTAAGCGCTTTTGTTTTTCCGGTGTCCCCCAGTTTGGAGCGTAAAGGAGGGTTAAGCATCTGTATATTTGGTAAGAGGTAGTGCCACAGCCCACACTGCATGCTTGCATGCAGTCGAATTGGGCCGGCACGACCGGGGAGGTACCTCTCGCTTACACGAGACTGGCATAAAGTGACAGCTGTGCTGTCGCGTTTCGTGCGTTGTGTAAGTAGCCGGTGGCCCATGGAGGTGGGAGGAGAAAGGAGGACAGCGCATCTGTATAGCCTCTATGCGGATGTTTGTGGGCATCGATAGTCATGAAAATGGCTCGGGCTGCTCGTTTGCCCTCCAATATCATAAAAAAAAAATCTTTTTAAACAACCGTGCCTTTTCTAACTCGAATCAAAATAATATTGTTTCAGATTTTTAGTTTTATGTACATACAAGCCTGAGACGCTGACGGTACGAGCTGGTATCAACCTGCCTAAAGCAAGTCCTGGCGACGTGCTGTCGGAGCCGGCGGGCGTCGTGGAGCCCTACGATGACGCCGACCTCGACAGCAATCAGCTGCAGCCGGCCAGGTTGGAGGCGAGGAAGGAAGAAATCACGCAAAGTGAGTACTCTTCTCCACTATTTGACCGCAAAGCTTTTCACCGTGATCGTTCATAGATTTATTCATACGTGGCAATCGTATTATGTGCCTACTTCGATGAATTATATTTTAACGTGTCTTGTTAAAACTGCATTGCATCCGAATTAGGTCAGCCCGATCGGGAATATACCTCTTGCTAGCATGATACCGCCTTGAAATTGGTGGTGAAAGTAGATATACGTTTTGTGGGGTTAGTGAATGAGCGCGATCGCATATTATAGGGATGGGATGAAATGAGGTCGACGCATCTGCATAGCCACCTTCCGATTGCTCGTTTGTGTGATATAAAAAAAATATTAGCAAAACGGCAATTCCTTGAAAAAAAATTAGTAACCATAAAAATATGGAATAATATGACACTTATATTTTTAGGTATGTTCGGTGAGGTGAGTCTGGTGATATTCCTGGTGGTAGCCGCGTTCGGTGGTGTTGCGCTACTCGTATGGAAAATGGTGCCACAGGAGGAAAACGACAACGTGTCAATCGTAACAGCGTCGTCCCTCTCCAACAACAGCATATTCAGCAGGAGGAACAGAGACAGGTTCTCGAACCGAAGTTCTGTGTACTCCATTACTCTGTCCGAGAAGAATGATGAGCTCAAGAAAAGCGACAGCGATAACACTTCGGAGGCGTAAATTGGTTCATCTAAAATAGATTAAGGTCGTCACGAATGTTTATTTTAAGCTGCACGTCCAATTGAGGTTGTTTACCTACCACGTGTATGGTGCCACTGCGTTTTTAAGCAAAACATGTTTCAATGTAAATGGGTCTGAGCTTCGTTTTCTACATTGTAGATGCCTATTATATACGTGCATACTAATAACTAAACCTATACGCATACATATCCTACTAATGTTACAAATGCAATTTTGTATAAGTAGGTAGATATGTTGATTATACTTGCACGCAAAAGCGCAAAAATGTGGTTGAATTTTGGAATAAACGATTACAATCGGGAATAACCTAGGAACACATACAATACAATATTAATCGTTTCCTTGGAATAGATTTTATGCGGGTGAAACCGCGGAGAGCAGATAGTTTAAATATAAGTTTACGCAATCAGATATAAAGACGGATAAGTGGTCTGTGCAGCCTTGGCAATGTGGGAAAACTACATACTTAGTTGTAAACACTAATGTGCTATTTATAAATAATATGTACAATAGAGTACGACGAGCGGGCAAGGGCAAGGCATTTATATTGTTCACGAGTGGGTAAAAAAAAAATAATTGGCTTTATTAAATTATTACATTTAATATAACTATTAGCGTAGCTATTTCGTTTTGACCCATGGAAAATTCATCGGAAAGGCCCTATGTTATCGAATATAGAGCAGAAACAATTACCTAATGTTGTTTTATCAGTGCGCTCTGACCCGACCGGGTCCAGTGACGTTTGCAAACGCTTATTAGCGACGCACTTCGTAATCACAACACTTATCTGTAGCTGGGAAAAAGAAAGTATTTTTCGATTTTATTAACGAATACTACTTTTAAACGTCTTTCAAATACGAAATACAGCGGATAAAACTTTGGGTTGTCATAGTTCATTCATGATGCATTTCTTTCAAACCAAATATTGAAGATACGTTTATTTTTGTGTATTACCTACTATATTTACCGTTACATGATATGAAATGCGAGGATTGGGTACGTAAATTGATACCGGCCAGTAAAGACTGTACTAAGTACTTGCGCGATGCCTGTATTTCAGGCCTTAATATTATAAGACAAATTAGTGAGTGTAATAAAAAAATATATAATTTATAATGGTTTTATTTATACTTAATATTATGAAGATTTAACAACGAGAATTCCTTCTCCATGGGTAGTCCGGCGTGTATAAACTGCTTTACAATGTCGTTTATCTCTTCCAGCGCCAGTTGTGCGTGCAGCCGCAACACCGAATCTTCGTTATCGTCCTTGTACAGTTTATTTAACGTCCTGTATATGGGAAGTATGTTTTCCTTCAGTTCCACTAATGTGTCTTTCCCTAGGCCCTTCAACAAACTTGTGATTACCATAACAGCTGCCCTTCGACATTCGATCGCTTTGTCCGTTTCTATAATTCCCCATATACAAAGCAGAACCTGAAAATTGATAACTGTGTAAAAGACTATTTCCTTAACCACTTTAATTTTTTTTATTTTATTTATTTATAATGAATGCTGATGTTATATTTCACTGCATTACTGAATTGGGTCTGTACGATCGAAGATTGTCAGCGTTTCAGTAAGGCGTATCCGACAGGAGAGGATGGCAGCGCGTCTGAATAGATTGTGCGGATGTTAAGAGTCAAAAGACTCGACTGCTCGTTTGTCTCCTTATGCTATAAAATGGCTATTTATAACATCATCTTATCACTTAAAAAATTAACTTGAAAATAAATAAAAAACCAATCTAAATAAAATATTACCTCGTATATAATGTTTCCAATCTTATAATGTAGCACCAAAGCAATTTCAGCTAAATTCGATAATGCTGAAGCTCTAATAAGAGGGTCATCATCTCTACAGCCACACAGCACTGTATTTAGTAAAATATTCTTATGTACTACTGCCATTTCACCTGAAACCAATCATATTCATACATACCATACATCAGAAAAAAATTAAGAATGTTTCTTTGTCTAACTCTAGTGTTACATAGTCCAAATATTAGCCCTCAACCATTTCTAAGCATATCTTACCTAGTCTTCTTACTACTTTAACAATAATATCACCAATTTTCATTCGCATCTCTGCAATTTTATTGTCTTGATCCGCTGTTTGTATGTTTTCGTCTTCATATGTTGAATTCAAAAATTCTTTACACAATATTGCTATGACATCATCAGTGCAGTGAGTAGCAAGAGATGCAATACCATTAATTGCCGACAGATACATATACGAGTCAGTATCTTTAAGTTGTTCCTGGAATTAAGAATATGTCTTCAATATATCAGTAGTCGTTTTTATTGTAGAGGAAATTAAAACACAAATGCATTATGTACAGTTTGATGTATAAATTTGTTCAAAGAGGGAATTTGCAGATGTTGCCGGCCTAACCTAATTCTGTAAATGGGCATCCCAACTGTAACAAACCGCATGAAGTTGTACTACACAGTTCACAACACCTATTTGTGATCAAGTTTTTTTTCTAGTCATAATGGCCCAATTTCATGGTATGTAGTGATGACATTACGCTTTAGGTTCTCAAGTGGCTCTAGTATTTCTACTATATGGATGTTATTATATTTCATTGTAATTATTTCATTGACATTGCACCAATTTGATGGAACTACCCCCTATTTACTAATAATAATATGATTTTACTATACCTGAAACAGACAAAATATAAAATGTCTTTTAGAGATAGTCTCTGGATCAGCTGCATCTATTAACTTAGTAAGTTCTATGACACCATGAGCCCGAACTGGCAGCAGATTATCATAAACATTTGCTAACGCTTTCTGGTATGCTGACTCCTTTTGTTTAGGATATTCAGATATAATCAGTGATATTGTTTCTTTACATAAAATACTCAGCATATTTGACTGGTTATTAGCTAGCTTTCTTAAAGGTGGTAGCAGGGTAAGTAATCTATCTTTTACATTAACTGATTGTGATGTGTTAGCTAAAATTGTATTCAATAGTACTAAAGCTACAGTCACACATTCATCATTTCTGTTATCAATACTTTTAAGGATTAAATTTTCTACAAAATCAACTATGATCACAGGGTTTGTCTTCAAAGTATTTAAAACCTTCTTTGATGAAGATATTTCTGTTAATAAATGTAAAATATTCATATACCTTTCATCAACATTGTTTATTAAAACAGGATCATCTTCCATAGCCATTAAGGCTTCTTTATCACTTTTAATATTTCTCTTTTCATCTATATTAATAAATATTTGAAGAGTAGCTTTAAATAAATTGCTAACTAGTGTATTGTTATTGGCCATATTGAAAATCTCTATAAATAACTGAACTGCTTCACCAATTGAATGTTCTATAGGAGCAGCAACAATCTTTAATGTAAGCCCTGCATCATAAGCTTCAACACATACATCACATGATGCTGTTGTATCAATTCCAAATAAAACTTGTTCAATGATAACATTTAGCTCATTCATATCTAAACTTTCAAGAGCTTTTAATAATATTTCATTTATTTTAAGCTTAGTTTCCTCTTTGATGCATTTCATACTCAATATATAAAGAATGTATATGTCACTCTTTAAAAAATTTGAATATAATTCAATTTTTGAAAAAGTTACTATTGAATGTAGCAGAAGCACATGGTGATCAATATCTTGAGCTGTGAGTATGATTGTACCAGGTGAGTTAGATTTATTAATCAATAAATTATAGTCAAACGCTTGACAAGTACTGACCGCCAAATCCCTAACCACAACATATTGATGATATTTATGATATAGAGCTAGGAGACAGGAAGTTGCAGTTGTCAAATACTGAATGTTATTCAACATCAATATCTGCTTCAATTGACAACATATATTATTTATATAATCATTCTCACACATGGTGCCATGTTTTGTGGAGATAATTCTACAAATCATATCAATTTTCTTCCACTCCAAACCAGTGTCTACACTATGGCTTTCTATAAAACATCTGATAAGGCTCAGCAAACCTCCAGGTGATGTCAACCTTCGACTCATCTCTTTAGCAATAATTCTCTTTGCAAATGTTGGAGGTGGTACATCAGCTACATTTTGAAGTACTAATAATTCTTTCATTAGCATCGGTTGAAAACAATTTGTTACTAAATGCTCATATATTAATTTGTATTTTTGTTTATCATTGTTGTATTTTTCATACATCTCTTGTGTCATAGTAAAATCGCCATAATCCCCAGGCTTTTTCAATGGTGCAAATGCAAGTTGTATAAGGGCAGCTAAGTAGTCTGATAAATGGAAAGTGATTATTATTTTTTTTAACACAGGTATATCATAACATCTGTGCATAAAATTTGTACAAGTCACAAGAATTTCATACTTTTGTTCATCATTTAAGGATAGCGGAGGCAGTATCTTAGCTGCAGCACACCTTTTTTCCAGGCTTACACCTAGGCCTTGTATTAAACAAGGAGAAATGCCAAATGATGTTATCACTTGAAAACATGTTCGCAAGAGTTTCTGGTCTTTTACACTTATTAGGACTCTATCATTTGCGTTTATTTCCGATGCCAGGTTATCAATTTCTTTTGCAATGTTGTTCAGAAATTCAGATAGATGTTCAAACAATGTTTGGTTATCTTGCTCATCTTTCAAAAAATTTAAAATGAATTGGCTAGTGTCTTCTGAAATGTAATGATTACGAATAATAGTAAGTAGGGACTTATTTAAATATAATGAAGATATGTATAAGAAGTAGCTAATGAAAGATTTTACTCTCACCAATTTTAATAATTTTCTCCAAATTCTGAAATATTTGTCTTATCTCCGTCATTATCACATATAATTATAGTATAATATAATTATACTATAAATATCTGCTAGCAATAATATTATAATCACCTATTCAGATTATTCACTAATCATATTTTTTAATTTACAACCCACGAATTTCGATCACAAACTATATAGAGAATAGACCCACCACTCGCCTTACCAACCAATAGCATTCCCGAATTTGTCATACAGAATACAGATGCCCCCCGATGACTGTTTGACCGACGAGGCAACGACTGCTTGACCGACGAGGTAACGACTGCTTGACCGACGTTTATTTTTTTTTTCAGGCCAAAGAATGATTAGTATTGTGCCTATCATGAATAAAATTGCGCGGGTATTTAATATAAATATTGTATTATATTTTGATTTAAATTAGGGTAGAGGATTAAAAAAATACTGTTAATTGTTAACAATTTTATTCTTTTTTAGAAATTACAAATTTATCTTCTTGTATCTTCGCCATTTTTTTACTTTTATGTTGCTTTTTTTTTCTGTTCCTTGCATATTCCTCGTTGCATTTTTCTTGTTGAAGAAAGACCAATTCTTCCTTCATTATTTCATACTATCTGAAACAAAATAAAGACTATTAATATCAATAATCAATAAGAGTATAAAAGTAATATAAATAAAGAGTAATTTAATAAAAGTAATATAAGAAAAGAGATTATATAAAACAGATAGATAGCATATTTTATGTAAGAATATGAATATTATCTGCACACTTTGATGACTTTGAATTCTTTAGTAGCCTTAAAGTTATTAGTTAAGTAACACAAAAGTATTTAATAGGCTTGGGTCATGATATTATTTTATACATAAAATATACCTGTAGGTAATAGGTTTATACAATATATATATTTACATCAGCACACATTGGATTTGTTAATTTAAAACCCCCGGTGCAGATGGTAGGTCCCCGGAAATTGGATAAGATAAAGGGCAACAAATTATTGTTTAAAAGATATATAATACTAGTATAAACACTATATCAGTTCATAAAATATATACTAGTCTAAACATTCGCTACAGAATAAAATAGTTTTACATATTAAGTTTACATATTAATCTATGATATGTACTTTACTTATCTGTAACTACACAAATATACAATTTCTATACACATATATATTACACATATATATGATTAATTTTATATATTGTTGTAAATATATTTATATTTAACTTTGTTATTTCTTGTATAACTCAAAATATATTATTCTTATAATAATCAAAAAATTAACTACATAATTTAATTATTAAATGAAGTTAATTAATTTCTAATTAATATGTTTTTATGTTTACTAAAAGTACCAAAATTATAACTTACAAAATTTATAATTTACAAATGATATATGAATTAAATTTCCTGGTGTATCCATAAACTATATTTAATTAAACAATAAATGATTAATCAAAATAGGCTAATAAGGTAATAATACTCGACGGCTGTGAAAGTTCAGTTGAGCCTATTAGACTCCCAGGGTAGTAGCCTTAACTGCCCCTAGAGTAAACCCAGAACCTCACCTTCACCTCAATAGACTAGTGGGGTAGAGAAAGTCTATTCACTTACCAGAAGAATTTATTGGGACCCCTGTAAGCATTTCACTGCGCGTGAACAAACTAGGTTATGCACAAGCCAATATACGCGACTTCTTTGTCACAAAACGTCGCACAAAGTGTTTGTAACAAATCACAAACTTGTAAATAACGCAGCTTGAACTTAAACTTTTGCTTCGCAGTAGACCACAATTAATATGATGGACCCATTGTTATAGTCTCTTTACTTTTACATTTTGGAAATCTATATAAAACACTATTTCCTTGCATACATAAACAACATAAACAAGTCTACTCCGCTCAACACTGAACACACAAATATGGCGTCCATATTTATAATTTTGTTCATTATAAAATATGGAGTGCTATTGGTCGGTTTTGGTCGGTGTATAAACCGACCAATAGCATTCGCAAGATGTATCATTCTGTATAAATTTCATTGGCTCATTTTTTTCAATCTATTTCATCGGTTACTCATACTTTTGATTGGCTGTAAATACTTGTAGCCAATAAATGCAAGCCGTTTGTTGAGTAGTAGTGAGCCGCACTGCTGGGCAGCAAACGGGAACTCAAATGTCAAATATACGGAGTTTACGCCCCATGATTTCGATGTTGTGTTTTGAGTTTTGACTTTTGACTAGTGTCAACT
>LUGF01025751.1:35075-56542 GCA_001625245.1 Calycopis cecrops
GCCACGCGGCCCTGCCCCTTCACCACGGAGGCCGCGAACTGCATCACCACCGCCTCCACCGTGTACGCCGACGCCCAGCCCCGAGGCGTTAGCAGCTCCATGCATATTGCACCGCCTGGAGTCAAACAGATACCAAATTAGATACCTCATATATTGTAAACTCTGCGAATGATGATCCGAAACTCAGTGATCGGCACGAGACAAACCGACATAGTTCTTAAAGTAAGCAAGCTGAAGTGAGATTGGGCAGGTCGCATTGCTCGGAGAATCGGTAATTGCTGGGTAAGAAAGGTTTTCGAGTGGTTTTCGAGCGTAGTGTGGGAAGGTCTGAACCCGCTGGATTGATGACCGGGTCAAGGATGCAAGGAGCTTGTGACCGCAGCTTGTCTAGGGGAGGCCTGTGTCCAGCGGTGGACGTATTCTGGTTGTTGATGAAGATGTATTTTTATGACGGGGAATTTGAATAGAAGATTCGAGAGAGTGGGTACAAAAGAAATTGATTTGTAGCTTTTGACAAGAACTCTCCAAAAAGTGACAAGGCCTGATTATAAAGATTCATTGCAAACCAACACAAAGCCCCTTTAGGTACTCATTTACAAATAGTGTCTGTAAGGTAAAAGCCGATCAAGTGCAAGTCGCAGACGCACATCGAAGGCTCTGCACAGGAGGAAGGGGGTACGACGACGAGCATTGCAAGTTATGGTGATTATGAAGTTGTGCATGAAACGGACTACAAAATATGTATATGTTTTTATTTTTCTCTGTCACTAATTTTTATTTGTAGGTATTGTAAGTTACTTATTCTTGCCAAATTTTAAAATTTTTATTTGATAGGAGACGGGAAGTATTCAAAAGATTTGAGTTACCTTGTAATCTTAGATATATGTATATACAGGGTTAGTTGTTTATAATATGGGACAAAGCAATTGTAACTAATTATTATTTTTTATTTCTTAAATCGAATGTATTAATGATTCTGAATCAAACCTGAAAATTTGGGCGGTGATCACAAACAACCCTGCATATAAATTGCTCCTGTCACAATGTTAGTTACCATTGTGGTTACCATCCCCTTTAGGGTAAAAGTGTTCTGTGGTTACCATGCTCCTCCGATAAAGCTCGAACGATTCTCATGAATTTTTTTGCGCATGTCGGGTAGGTCTGAGAATCAGCCCTATCTATTTTTCACCTCTATATTTCCTTGGGAACGAAACCTAACGCGGGTGAAACGACGGTACGACATGACATGAACTTCAGCTTAATCCTTTCAGGTATCTCTGAGTAAAGGGTCTCCACTTTTGATAGACGGACAGACATATATATCGACAACAAAGTGACTCCAAAAAATCCGTTTTATGTTTTTTTTAATACGAAACCCTACCTATATTAAGTATACCTAAGTATAAAAGGTTTTATAATAGTGACTAGCATCTCGTTACTTTTTTATTTCCCTTCACAACAATATCATCCTTTTTTGCGATCGACTAAGCTTGACGGCAGACGGCCGGACTGACATATTTAGATATAAATATAGTAACTGCGCTTTACTTGGAAATTATTTTATGTTACGTTTTTAAATTCATGTTCACTCAAATCTCAATATCTCGGTATTCTTAATTCGATCAGGATAAAAAAAGATAACCCCCAAAAGACTTGGTCAACTTAGTGTATGGTGCACTGATCGAGTAGCTAGAAACGCATAATATGTACGCCCCGTATTTTGACCCATCAATATTTCTATTTTTAAGCTAACGAACTAACCTGTATTGCAATGTTAATGCTCTCTTCTACTTTGGTACAAAATGTTGTTACATTTGAAATTTTGACTAAGTTCTAAATGTCTTTATTTATACTAATATTATTATTGATAGTCATCCAATATAAAAAAAATTGATGTAAATAGGTTTTTAGTTATATTCCATCGGTCTACCGACTAGGTATTGTATTTCTTGTGTATTATGTACGATAATTATCGTTTATTTTTTAAATTATAATTTAAGTAGAGAATAGCGACTAAACGTAAACTGTATTGCCAATTATATATTTTATTTTATTATTTAATAGAGAAACTTACAGCTATGAAGATACATAAATAGTTAAATAACAATGTATATGCTATAGATACATATCGATTCGAAAGCCAATTACAATGTTACCACATATAGGTAGTCCAATAGACGTTTACAAGCCATATACCGGATATTGCATCGAAATCGGTTCTAACGCTGAAGAAACCGCAGGGCATATGTAGGATGCTGTAGTAATCATATATCCCACCAAAAACAAATGTAAAAAAGGAGAGCCAAGTTTAATATAAAAACTATTCTTGGCTGTGGGCTTCGTCGCAAAAAGAATGGAGATCTAAATGAGAGCCAAGTTCTGTACAAAATCCAAATATGTATTTAATATTTATAAACATTATGAACAAGTATGGAACTCTATTTCTTTGTTCTAGATAGGAATCTAACCTACTTTAAGATGTCACATTTTAAATAGCAGCAATTGTTCTAGGTATCCAATAAAACAAAGAAAAGTAAAGTAAAGTAAGTAGTTTTGTAAGAGGTAGTGCCACACTGCATGCTTGCATGCAGCCGAATTGGGCCGGCACGACCGGGGAGGTACCTCTCGCTTACACGAGACCGGCGTGAAGTGACAGCTGTGCTGTCGCGTTTCGTGCGGTGTGTAAGTAGCCGGTGGCCCATGGAGGTGGGAGGAGAAAGGAGGGCAGCGCATCTGTATAGCCTCTATAGTCTATGCGGATGTCTATGGGCGTCGGTAGTCACGAAAATGGCTCCGACTGCTCGTTTGCCCCCCTATATCATAAAAAATAAAAAAAAAAGTAGTTCAGTGTAAGTGCTTTGACCAGCCTGTAGTACAGTTAAATCTCGCTACGGCAAAACATTAACAACAGCGAAAAAAGCTGCCGCGTGTCTAGATAAAATACTAGCTTGGTCACCACGTCGTACCTACAGATTGTTCAAGTATATTAAGATAACTTCCAGTAGTTTTCAATATTCTATTTTCTGTAAGAGTGATGTGAAAGGCAGTGGCGTAACTATACTGCTCGAGGCCCGTGGTAAATTCATCGGATGGGCCTCCCAACATAAAGAAGCTTTTTTTTTAGTTGGGATTCTCCTCTCTGGGGGCCCCTTCCGGCTGGGGCCCGTGGCATTTTGCCGACTTGCCACCCTGTAGTTACGCCACTGGTGAAAGGTCTATCCCCAGTCGTCAGATCCATCAATAGATAGAATAGAAAACTTGTGTTAAACATTACCGATAGTATTTCAAAATTGCTTACCTTCCATGACGAAACCTTTTTCTATTCTCGGTTCAATGACTCGCATAAAAGGCGGTGCGAAGGGGAAGTTCTCTGGGAATATGAGATGCAGTAATATATTGGGAATATTGAGCTCTCGTAGATCCGTGGCCAAGTCGCTCTCGGGATCAATTTGGTGTAGCCGCACGTGCCACTCGAATAGATTGTCGTTCACGAGCTCCACCTGAAAATTATATTGAACATTACATATTGCGTGGCACATCTACATAAAAGGGCTCCGAACAGTGGCGTGGCTTGCCGTTATGGGGCCCTACATCGTAACTTTTGTGAAGATATCTTTTGGGACGCAGAACCAGTTATTATTAACGACCTACATCACGTTGGGACCCCTCTAGCTTGAGGGACTCCATTTATACTTACATCAGATACGGCTGTATATGATGTAAGTATGTGGTCAACTTCTTTACTATTTTTCTAAGACAATAGAAATTGGTGTAGATTTCTGACTTGTAAGTCAAGATCCTTCTACAGAAGGATCTTCAGAATGCAGAAAAGAAAGATGATAACGAACGATGATGATCAACGTTCACCAGGGCTATCTTTTTAACAGATACCTACTTTTTATTTTGTTCTCGTGTTGTTAACATTGTTGAGAAATCGTGCCATTAGGTGTCCTTTAAAAATGATGTTTAATGGAAAATCAACTTAACAAAGTAATGTTTATAGCATTACTAGTTTACATGAGTCTAACTGCCCGCGTCGATATACATCCGCAACATCATAATACACCTAAACGAGGAGTGAATTCAAATCAATATGTTGTTGTGTTCATGTTGTATTATCATTGTTCGGAATGGTTTTCACGTACCATGACCAGATTGAACGGACGCTGTTCGTAGCTGGCGTCAAGAGTCTTCGCAACCGGCGTGTATACAAGGTTGATAAAAGTATAAAAACGATTAGGCACATAATGTCTGCTTTACGTGAGAGGCATTAAATGAAACCACATATTTAGTGTATTATTTTCAGGCTACACAACAAAAATCAGATCAATCGGAGCAATAAATTAGCCACAGGAAGTTTTTAAAGTGTTTTCTCACTCCGTACACGCTGTAACGCAGCTGATCGCCGACTATGACCGGCCGGGGTCATTCACCCCGTACGAGGTTGCCGTTCGCTGTACGAGCCGGGACAAAGCATGTTTACGTTTTTTCGCTATTTAACTTGTTTGAAAAAAGTATTTTAGTATACTTGTCGTAAACTTTTTTTTAATAGTTTCGTATTAACTGTAGGCACTTATAGTATATGTGGTTTAATTTAATGCCTCTCGGTTTTATCAATCTTGTATACTAGTTTTGTGAATATGGAACAAGCATGGGTGTGAGGATCGTGACATGTGGCACTTTACTGTCTGCCTGCCCCGTTAGGGAACAGGCGTGTACATGTGATGTGAAATGTGATAGCTAAAAATGTAATGATAGGCTAACAGCATGATTTACTGTAAGATTAGATTTTCCGCTTTTATGACCCAATAAAGCTGAAACCGCACGCAATGAACATGACCCGACGCAGTGGGGGCGTATTTACATGGGGGTACGTTTAATATAATATTTTATGGAGCATTGTCATGGAATGTGGGGGTAATGTGCTCTTGACACGGTACACTTGTTAATATAAAACATATTTTCTGGTCGAATGGTTCAGCGGCCATCTCTTAAAGATCTCTAATAGAGACAAACCTTGTGCACAAGTGCATTGTCCATTCACTTATTATATAGGTCCTATTCATAAAGGTCGACAATATACTTAATAATCATCATCATCATCATCATCATCACCATCATCATCATCATCATCATCATCATCATTACCATCATCATCATCACATCACGCGGTTTTTTGAACAATAACTTCTTTGTTTCCTTTCAATTCGGCTGCAATAGGAGTGTTTACCAAAACATGACCAATAACATCCGCATATGCAGATCCGTTGGCCTCCTTCACACCTTTTCTTTTTTTTTTTTTTTCTACGCAGGTAAAAGGCATTTATGCACCTTTCAACCAGCCCTGGGTGTGTCGGACTCGGCACAAGAAGCGTGCCCCTACCGACTAAAAAACCTGCGAAAGCCCTCGGCCGCTGTGGCGAGGGGTATCCTGGATCTATCAGCAACAGGATACCCCAGCGACTGGCCGTTTCCCTTTGAAGGACCGGTCTTCATCACGCTCCTTCACACCTTCCCCCAACGGGCCGCTGGCTATTCACAAACCACAGGAAGCTGGATAGAGTATCCCTCACTTTTAAGGCAGTAACGTGTGAGCGAGATGCCTATCTCTAGTGCCGGTTCAGTTGAGCGGCAATGGCATTACTTTTTACTACGTTTTATACAATTTCGAGTTATTGTATTGAGATAAACTATCGTTGGATTCTCTGGAAATTCATTATACTGAGGCAAATGGAGGCCGGATTCGCCAGAGTATATGCTTAAAATAAGAGTGGCTGATGGGGATCCTACACAGAGAGGCTGTCGAGGGTCCTCTATAGAGCGCACACCGTACAGCAGCAGCAACGGAGAAGAGCACGCGGTAACGATCACCAGCGACCGACAAAGAAGAATCGAGATACAATGTTCTTTGGTATTTCATATCTAGGAACAAGCTCCATGTTATGTAGGTATCTCGAAATTACCGTAAAAACCGGATCCTGCCGGCTCTCCTGTGACCGCTGAATCTCCTTGAGCTCCTTCATGAGTCGGCGCGTGCGCACCGCGGCTGCCCGCTCCCGCACGTCGTTGGCTACTGCCGCCTTCTTCTTGTTGAGGGCCGAGGAAGCCGGGCTCGAGGGCAGGCTGACCGCCGCCTCAGCAGGAGTGACGCCGTCCCTGCAACATTCATATTATACTTTAAGCTTTCTTCAAATCACGAAACAACTGTGCTGTCGCGTTTCGTATGTAAGTAGCCGGTGGCCCCTGGATAGAAGAGAGGCGACGCATCTGTATAATCTCTATGCGGATGACTAAAGGCGTTGGTAGTCATGAAAATGGCTCCAATTTCTCGTTTGCCCCCTCATTCTATATAAGCTGCACCCTGCAGTTTCTCCGTATAAGATTCGATCGGGATCAAAAGTTGAAATATACTCCACGATCTATTCTCAGATCTACCGGATATATTTGAGTGCTTGCTTGTGTTTGATATTTGATAAAAATCCGTGGAGCCGTTCAACCACAACTACAGAATATATTATATCGTGGACGCGAAATTTTATATTTGATTATAAGTTATGAACCTGCATGGTACAAGAGATATAAAAAAATACCGTTTTACAATTCTAACTGAAATGCTAGCTTATAAGTACCTTGATTCTATCGTGTAGGTTACTAACTTCATCGCGTCAAAATTATTAATACATGTACTTACATCACGAAAAGAGCTTATTAATTTTTTAAAGGTTGAAAATATCAAATCCTGCAAGATCTGGTGGTATTATAGTGGTTGCTTGTATTCAGATGAACTATTGCCTGAATATAAGTGCTGAATATTCCAACTGTTTAATAATCCAACTTCAAAAATTAGATAGAAGGGTAAGGAAGACTAGTGTGGTGGGCCCTTTATATTTATTTTCTTTTATAACCCTTCACCAAGTGACAAGACATTCTCCGTGCAATGGCCGGTCCGCGATGGACGCGAGTGGGAGAACACCGGCCTACTTGGCGCTCATTAAAGGAGACCTAACAGTGAACCGATAGAGGTTGAACGAATGCGAACAATTAATAATTACCTACCTACTTAATAAATTCATATGTATATATAATTTATAAAGAAATGAGAAATTTAATGAAATGCTTAATAACATACAAAATATTTTCATGTTCCTTCGCCTAAACATAAAATATTACCTCCACGAAATGAAATTCCGTAGCACTTCGGAATTTTCAGCTCATCACAGAGTCGGTCTTTACCCCAAATTCAGGTTGATAATTTGGAATTTGGGTCGTACATTGGTAGAGAATTTTAGAGTATGTACCTGCCTATTCGCAATCATTATAATTCACAATATAGTTGCTACTTGCTATAAACTAATCAATGTTACAAGACCGAGCTGAATGGTCGATCGCGCCAAACCAAAAGTCTACTTTTACAAAACTATTAATTTCAAGAGTGGTATAATGTCAAAGAGTTTGGTCAGTAAAGATTAGATCTAAGTAGGTAGTATATTGCTAATTCTAATATTGCTTCTTCATATCTAAAATCAATTTTGCTAGTGATACGTGAAAACGAAATACCTAAGTACCTTACTTAATGCTTAGATAAGTAATAAAATCCATCTGTGTTTCTTTGGCTAACTTTATACTATCAGCGCCTCGAAGATTTACCGCTTTGGTGATATATGCAACATACTTATTGTCTTATTAGACAAATAAATGAAAGTGCATACAAGGAATACCGTTAGGTGGAATGTCACTCCTAGCAGTAAGTTCCGCAATGTGACGCAATGCAATGAGTAAGAGGATATGTAGGTAAACAATAATTTTAATCTTTTGTTATGCCTATGGTCAGCGCCGGATTGAGCTCTAGCGGGTTCCGTGGCTTGGAGACCTAACAGCGCGTCCACGACCACAGCGGTGCGAATTGCGGCGCAGTGAGCGGATCGTCTGTCTCTCTTTCACTCGATACTCGACGCGCGTGTGAGAGAGAGACCTGCGCGGTGAGAGGATCGTCTGTCTCTCTTTCACTCGAAACTCGACGCGCGAGTGAGAGAGAGAGACAGACGATCCACTCACCGCGCCGCAATTCGCACCGCTGTGGTCGTGAACGCGTGTAAGAGTTTAGAAGGAGGCCCTTTTATGGGTTCAAAAATGATCTTAAGGTCCCTTAGCCTTACGGGGCCTAGGGCTGCAGCCCCCCTAAGTCCCCATCCGGATCCGCTGCCTATGGTTAGCCATTGAGATACGTCTGTCGGTATGTCAGAATGAGCGTGAGTGAAATATGGGTAGAGCCAGCTCTTATTTGACCAAAGGCGAATGAAGAGTTTCCCTTGCCTGGTGATTGACTTAAATATTTTCTGTGTAACTTATTTTGTGATACTACTATACACTTCGACGTCTTTACTACACACGGGTCAAAGGTTATGGCCAATATTTTATTGTCAGTCTTATCACGCTTTCATAAATAAAAGTTAACGTCGAGAATTCTTCTTGCAGTACAAAGGTATATTAAAATGAATCTTATTATCTTGTCTGATGACAACCACAGATAAATGTGCTTCTTTTGTGTTTCATCTGTGCTGAACTTCCTTCAGGCAACAATTATCTGCGACCGTGTGCAAATGAAGAAGTTTTTACACAAGGATATCCCTACTTGTAGCATTATTAAGAAACAAAAAGGAATCTTAAATCAAATTGTGTTTAATTTATTAAAGGTTTTTTCATTTTTACCACATTTTTTTAACTTCCACATTTCACTGTAAAGCCTGTTCACGGATCATAATTTGATGTGATAACGACCTTTATCGCGTTCGTGCTTCCATGTTCTTCGGAAGGTGACGACCATGCTTTTGAGTGCGCACTGCCGGCGGTCATCGATTTATACGATGGTATAATGTCGACAAGTATTTAGTTACACTAAGGGATAAATAAGTATGACAATTGAGTGTAAGGCTCTGAGTGAAGGTATATAAGCGTGTACCTATATCTCAACCATTTGAATCACAGTGGAGGAAATTTGCATACATGCAAATGAATGCAAATATAGACTAGACATGGAACGATACAAATACTACTAGTGATTACTCGATGGGTGTTTTACTATGGCTGGCGCGGGTAGGTACGACTAGCTCTTAGCCGATTGTGAATTGTCAACTCTACATAATATGACAGTTCTGGCGCCAAGAGTGTAGCACCATATTTTATACTATTTATGATTTTGATTCTTTAACTCACTCCGAGTTAGGCTCACGGTATGAAAAAATATGAGGACTAAAATTGTGCTGAGCATAAATAACACTTTATCTTGATCGATTAAATTTTTAATAAATTTTAGGCATAACCCTTTCAATCTTGACATATTATAAAGCTAGAGGGTTGAAAGTGAAGATATTCGAAAAATAGTTGGGTGCTATTTAGGCTCGACATAAGAGCATGTTTCATTAAGTTTTAAAATTGTCTGTTTTTTTTTGTTTATGATGTATTTGTTTATCTGTTTATTTCGGAAAACGTGAAAACGGCAGAACGGATATATAAGGTCAAGTTTATTCGTTAATTATTATTTTTGTATTTGTGAAGGAAATATTTGGTTATTTATTCATGAGAAAATAAAATATGAAACAGTCGGGTAAAATATTTGTTTAAAATTTGTGGATCATCATCATCATCATCATCATCATCATCAGCCTTTATTGGTCCATAGCTGGACACAAGGCTCCTACAACAAACATCAAGACGACCGATCTCTGTTACACGCGTCCATCTCATACCAGCCACTGCAATTTATGTATAAGTATAGGTAGGTACCGTAACTATTGTAGGTATTTTATAAAACTCCTAATCTATAGGTAGGTTTGTACTAGGTAGGTAGGTAGGTAGATAGGTAGGTAGGTAGTATTATAAAGATACAGACTTTGTATGGTTGATCGCTCAACTCTCATGAAGTACTGGTTCGATATGCAACGTTTTAAGTTCGGTGTTAAACAGCCAATATACCGAGAACGGTTATAAATTATAAACCACCACGCTATGACAAATAGAGCGCAGTATGTGGGTTTTGTGTTATAATATATGTTTGCTAGTAACAGAAGTAGGTACTGCCTAAACTCTATCTGCCACTGCCTGTAACATAGAAAAAAGCCTGGGCTTTTTCCTATCTTCGTTCTTAAATTTATTTGCAAATCGATAAGGAAATATTTTCTTCCTTAATATCTCATTTTATTTAAGATATCGATAATATACACTTAATGGTTTTTATTTGATAAAACCAAGGTTCCATTCAACTTGAACGGAAATCGCAACAACATTCTTAGCCATAACTGTTTATTTATGAATCATCTGCCCCACTCTGCTGTAACCTCAGTAACCCCGGCATTCGTCGTTTAAAAATGATCCTGACATATGTGAATAATGCGGCTTTAGGTACTTTGTGAGTTTTAAGGTTAAGGGATTTTTTTTTCACAAATTTCTTGGACGAATGTACATTATGTGACCCTTGGTCGGTGGGTGTATATATTACACATTGGCCTCTGTCCAGCAGTGGACGGATACCAGCCTGGTGATGATGATGATGATGATGATGATGATGATGATGATGATGATGATGATGATGATGATGACATGACGGACTATGATTTATTTTATGAGAAACTTTTTGAAACATCTGCTCGATACATTATTAAAGATTACACATATTTGAAGATATTATATTATGTGCAAGGTCAACTTTCACTATAAATATTTAGGAGAAATCTATCGGGCTCTTAACAGCATTTTAAGAATACTTAGTTGAATTTATTATCATATTTATGCTACTATACCTAGTGTATACTTACTAATATGACAGCTACGCTAACTTGTGCCAGCTACAAGGCGCTACGTGCCTTAACGTAGCGCCATTTCCCTATGCCCAGTTTAGCATGCTAATAGCGTGATCGCTGCATGATGCTCCTAAAGAAGAACACATTGCACATCAAAATTGTGCACTCGCTTGGTACATATTTCTGCAATTATTTGTCGATTCGGATCTGATACATTTTTGGCCATTAAAAACATCCTAGTTTCCAAGGAAACCATTTGTTCTGGATTTCCAGACTGTAATCAATATCGTGGACCAAAATTCATTCAAATCCGTTCAGTAATTTTCGCGTTAAGGAGTAACAAACATACATCCGTAAATTTAGTACCATCTGCGTTTATAATGGCAATAGAAACAATTAATGAATAGATCAGCGCATTTTCAAATGTGTGGGAGTGTAGTACGTTTATCCAGTGGAGCCAGATAGTTAGTCATACGTAGTACGAGATTACGCGTGTGGTAAACACGTGTGGTGCGAACTGCACATATTTGAAAACAACATCCGGAACTCACTGTACACTATGTAATGATCAATATTTTCAAAGAAAAAAAGAATTATCTTATCAAATCACTCGACATTTTCCTTATTTTTTACTTATACATATGTTTCGCTGAGTTGCTTTTTTCTATGGCATGGAAAATGCTTTTATACGCCATTCCACGAACCATGTGTCGGAAGAGTAGTTTGGACTCGGCACAAATGCCAAAAACGACTAAAAACCTTTATTAGACTCTCCAGCTCTTGTTAGTAAGTCTAGGCCGGCAACAATTACTTATGCCCGCAATCAAGTGTAGATAAACAACGTCCTGCTATTTAAAATATAATTATTTATTTCTAAACGAGTTAAACACGCGATGTACTCAGGTAAGTATACCTACTAAATATTATTTACAGCCTGTTCGATATGATTAGCTAAAATCAAGTGGTCAAAGAAAATCTGTTCAAATCACGTAATAATGTTATAATTAGTGGGCTAAATAACATTAATTTATTACGCAGAAATTAAACAAAACCTTTTTTTTGCTGTCGCCAAAATGGAAACCTCTAAGGTGGATTCGGTGCTATTTGATCAGATGAGTTAATGTCGAGGAACTTACGCTCATAAGAGCACACAGGAATTAAAATTTGGTTTGTATTTTAATTTTTTTCCACATAGCACCAGCGTAGCAGCAGCAGAAACCTATATGTTATTTTAAATTGATTAGAACCATCATCTCATAAGTTATCTAAGCCTGACGATCTAATGTGTTGCCTAAACTAAAACTAAAAAAACTTGTTAAAGTGAGTTCGCTAGCAGCTAGGTCAGTATTATGACGCCTACCTGTCACAAACCGGTAGTGCATTGCGGTTAGAACTACGAACAACGTTGCAGTTTATAGAAACCCAAGGCAAACGTGAGATAAAGATGCAAGACACGAGTCGAAAGCTATCTATCATCTTGATAGGTTAGGTAGCGTTCAAGGAGTAACGCAATTTTTGAAGATTTCTGACCCCCTTCCCCCATGTAACGCGCCGTAACGTTCCAAAACGTTACGTAACACACAACTCGGCATATTTTTACTAAAATTGAACAAAAAAGGCTTCATTTGTCAATTTTTTTCCATCTTTGGATATTATTTTTTAAAAACGATTTTACGTTACACGCTGTTCGAAACCCCCCTCCCCCTGTAACGTAACGTTTTACGAGAGCCCCCCTCCCCTCCTAACTGAGTTACGTAATACTTGAACGCTCCCTTATCTAGCTACCAGCCTATGATATAATCATTAATTATTATCATGGTACTACAATGTTATTGTGTTAAAACATAACATACCTGTGTTTCATTGTTCTACGACAGACTGAGCTATGTGGGGTTCGGGCGCCTAGCTCTAGCTTCACAATTTAGGTTACAGATAATTTAATGTTAGTACCTATAATTATGATGAACCTAGGTCGCAAATAAACACAAATTTTGGCTTTAGGGTAACTGAGGAATTTTGTGGTAGTAAGTGATAAGTATGGATTAGCTAGTTGACAATTTAATAAACTGTGAAGCCAGTATGCTTTGACTTGTAGTTCGAAATTGAATTCGCCGGTTTCTGTCTTCTGGTTAGTTTAAAATAGTATTATGTTTTGCTTGGCACATTTACATATTAAATAGCATAGTACCTACATATTAATTAGCACAATTAAAAGAAATCACGCAAAGCAAATCCAAAATGAACGAATACTTGTGGCTTTATATAATAACAATTATTTTAGTTCATTTAAATGATAAGAATTATTTTTAGCCATTATTTGTATTAATCACGTATGATAAGTAGGCAATAAAAAGTAGTCAAATAAGTTCAAGTTTATAGCACACTAGCTGTTGCCCGAAGCTGTTAGAAAAAGAAATATATATAATACTTCGAGCCGATGGCACTCTTCAGTTCTTCAACTATCTTTATACTAAACTAGCTGCGCCCCGCGGTTTCACCCGCGTAACTTTCGATCCCGTGGGAATATCGGGATGAAAAATAGATGTTGGCCGATTCTCAGACCTACTCAATATGCTCACAAAATTTTATGAGAATCGGTCAACCCGTTTCGGAGGAGTATGGCAACGAAAACTGTGCCCCGCGGTTTCACCCGCGTAACTTTCGATCCCGTGGGAATATCGGGATGAAAAATAGATGTTGGCCGATTCTCAGACCTACTCAATATGCTCACAAAATTTCATGAGAATCGGTCAACCCGTTTCGGAGGAGTATGGCAACGAAAACTGTGACACGAGAATTTTATATATTAGATATAATATCGATCCGTTGATCCGAGTTGATGTGAAAGAAGGACAAACAAACAAACTTTCGCATTTATACTTTTACTATAAATTTAACGAGAATAGTTATTATTAATTTAAACCAGTGCCATAACTAATTTTGGTACCCGTTGCAAATTTATGGGGCCCCTTCGTCTCCCAAATATAGAGAACGGAACTAATAAATGTACATATTAGGTTCAGTCTGTGAGCTTCTTTAGTTTGGGGCCCATGGCATTTTGACTTGCTACTTCAATGATATCGGGTCACCTCGGGCCCAGCGCCGTGACATTTTGCTGACTTGCCACGTTATTGGTACGGGTCCCACTCGTGCCGCGCCGTGGCTTGTGACTTTTCGCCGACTTGCCACCTTATTAGTAGGGGGCCCTCTCGTGCCCGGGCTAGAGACTTTTTGCCGACTCGCCACCTTATCGTTACGGGGCCCCCTCTTCACGGGGCCCGTGGCATTTTGCCGCCTTGCCACGGTTACGGCACTGGTTAAAACACTGTTCTCGTTAAAGGAACTCGAACGCATGTTGATGTTGTTGAAAATCGGTGTTATTGTAATTAGCCGGCATTGTGTTCTAGTTCATATTACACAATCGGCGCGCCGGAGCACGAGAAACAATAAGATTCAGGTTAATTATTACTACAATTCGGACGCTGATAGCTTTGATGTAGAGATATAATGTGTCTGGTGTAGATGTGTTTTAAACGTTCATCCAAATTGATAGACTCAGAGTCGTCTTGTAAACGGGGATCGTTCACTCACCGTGGGCTCTATGCCTAAAGAACATACGCCCCTTTTCGAGGCGGAACAAGATAATTTTATTTATTCTATTTTTTATTTTTATTCATCACAAAATTATTATTTGATTATTACTGCACCTATCGAGTCAACTGGGAACTGAGCGTGGACACTTAATGAAACCAAATTTGTTTTAAAATTAAGTCTAAGACGTTTAGGATTTTTATACTTAGAAGACTCGAAATTGTGTTTTTGATGAAGTTTATTTTACAATCCATTGCAACTTAATTTCACCGGATCCTCATAGACCACACGAAACGTGTCCGCTTAGCCGTCAGCCTCGTGTGACGAGGTACCTCCCCGGTCCTGCCGGAGCCGGCCCATTTTTTTTATTATTTTTTAAGGTATAGGGGGGCAAACCGAAGCCCTGCTGTCACTTTAAAAAGCAGCAAGACCTACCTAACACTTACGCAAAGGTATGCAGCAATTTATATTTTTAGTCAAATCTCTCTCTAGGTTTTTTAAAAATAACTATAGTTACCTATATATTTAGTTATACGTTTTACAAATAATTTAGTTTTATATTTGGAACAATAATTACCTAAGCACTACGCATATATAGCGCAAATTTTTAGGGTTTCGTATTTAAAAAAAACGAAAACGAAACCTTTATAGGATCACTTTGTTGCACGTCTATCAAGACCCTTTCCTCGGACACGCGTGAAAAGATCGAGTTGAAATTTATGTCAAATACAGTGGAGTTCGAAAAAATCATACTTCTAAACCAATGCAATAAACAGTTATTTATGCTCAAATTTTGTATTAAATCACACGTACTTTAAAACCTATAAAGTACTTCCAAATGACCTAGAGTTATATAATTTGGCAAGAATTAAAAAGAAAGAACTTATATATATGTACTTATCCCTACTAATATTATAAATGTGAATGTAAGTTTGTTTGTTACGCTTTCACGCCAAAACTACTAGACCGATCATTATGAAACTTTGTACACATATTCCTGGAGGTATTAGAAATAACATAGGATACTTTTTATCCCGAAAAAATGTTCCTGAGGGATGCCATGGAATGATTTTCCACGATATCGAAATTTACGCGGGCGAAGCCGCGGGGCGCAGCTAGTATAGGATAAATCTGAAAATTGATAAATTATAATTATTTATATCACTGAAAAAAGTATTCCCCATAAGGATTAATGTTTTGGCCATGATTGGTCCGAAATTGCTAGTGGTGTAATATTATGATTACCACTGTGATTACTAACTACTAACTAAGGAGTTGATTGAGTCTTCTTTTATAAATTTCGTTTATTAATTATTTAGCCAGCAGAGTTGTTATTATAAATTCACATTTAGAAGACTATTAAATTGCTTTTTATACACCTTGTCTAGATTGAAGAGATTTAGAAAATAGTTAAGTGCTTTGTTAAGAAAAAAAAAACTTAAATAAATAAATAAAAATGGTGGTATTTAATGTAATCTAAATTAGTGAGTATAGTACACAAACGTATATTCATTCATTCACTTATAAAATAATTATTAAACTATATATTTCCTATATTCACGTAGAGAACGTACTGATAAAGCAGTGTTTATATAATTAGTAATATGAACGAAGGCAAACCTGTGTCTACGAAATAATCCTCGTTTCGCTGGTGATCCACTTGGACCGGCTCCATCTTTATCAAGCTTCTCGGGAGAACGGAACAATTTCCGGAATGCAGCTGCTACCTTCTCCTTTGATCTTGATGTCATTTTGTGCAATTTATTCACTTTTACGGTACACTCTTTCACTTTTACACAGATATTTTAGTTTTATATTTATTGTGACAAACGTCATAAATTTTAAATTTGGAATACTTTGTTTTTTTTTCTCGTGCACAGCGAAAATAGGCTCAACAATCGTCACATTAAAGTCTCGCAACGTGCACGGACGCACGTGCGACTACTCGTAAAGTGAGTGCGCTGATGAAAGCGAAAACTAGCACACTGAATGGAGATCGGCTATCGTTCGACTCATGGAACTCCGAGACTGGGGATACATTTGTGTCGCAGACGTCACAGTCATGACACCAGGCGTAGGCGCATATCGACACTGGCCGTTGTCTCGTGTGAATGAACTGGCTCGGATATTCGTGCAATGCGGATCTACGAGTGTTGCGAGTTGCGCGGAGCCAAATGGCCTAGCCCTGAAACAAAGGAAACAAAACAGTTAGCACACTCATATTCAATTTGGGTCAATGAACACGGCATTGATTTTGGCCGTGAATATATTAGATATAGCAGCATAAAAAGTTAAAACGTTACACATTATTGATTTTTTACGTTTGCGTGAACGGCAATAATTAATAAATATTATAATAAAATATATAAATAAAATACATTGATGGATGTAGTTGTTAAAGACTTCTACACTCGCACTCTTATCAACTAAGTATACCTACATAATGGGACATCATAGCTTAAGTCTTTGTAAGTGTAATAGCGAGCTATCTACAATCGGCTGCAATGCATGCATACTATCATATTGTAATTGCTTGTTTAATAATCAAGCCTCGATTACCTTACTTATGACAGGTATTTATTTCGACTAAGTTACCATCTATTAACTGTTCATCTTTATATTAAATTCTATTACACATTCTTGATTAATAAGCGTTTTCATTCTCTAGGGCGTCTCTCTATTTATGTCCTGTTTCGCCCTTGGGTTGACCTCAAAAGGGATGAAGGACGTTCAATGAAGCCTACGCACATTGGCAAATTGCCCGAGAAGAGCGAATTACATAAGAAATGTTGGTACCTTCACGAAAATACTTTACTTAGATAAACAAAGATAAGAAATCACAACATCAAAACAAACATGTTTTCATAATCTGTGCCTTTATAATGTTATACTTCTTTATTTATAAAAAGATTCCGTAAGACAAAGTGAAATTGCACGATTAAGAGTGACGGACAGTCTTTGTTCGTACAAAAATCGGGTTGTGAAAAATTCACACCACCTAAATTGCTACTCATAGCATGTTTGCTTACTCGAAACTCATAATATTTTCCCCGCCTTACGTGCCGCGGCGCTAAAGACCTTTTCACTTACAAAAATAAAATTCTATTTGACTATTTGACTTTACTGACTAGGCTATTTATATATTTATAACCTAATCTGATTTTGGCATGGAATTGGTTCACTGGTTTAATTATTCCAAACGTTTTATATTATAATACAAATAATTTTTTAAACGTAAAAGCGGACGGAATGTTGTCTAGAAACTAATAAAATATTAAAATTGTGACAGTGTATTTATGTTTGCGTATAAGGGTTACTAGACATAAGAAAAAATACCCCATTTTTTAAAATAATTTGATTACTTCTCGTCAGTTTATTGCACCAGCTCTAATAATAACTATACCTTTTCGTCGTTTACCGATTAGATTATCGGTATGTAATCTAACCATAAATAAAATTTTATTTTTAAATTATATTGTATGTACCTACACCTAGATGTAGATACAAGTCTTATTTTTAAGTGGAAAATATTGTAATATAAGTATAGCATTCCAGACAAAACTGTGTTTGGTCTGCTTATTATTTAATATTGTAATGTTTTGAAAATAAATAAATATATAAAAAAGTGGATGGCTCCGGAAATTGCTAAGCGTTGATTTGTCTAAAAGTAGTGGCTTCGATGGTATCCCCTCTATATTTATTAGGTTTTGTGCAGTTACATTAGTGACACCACTTTGGATAATTTTTGATAAGTCGTTGAAGGGAGGTATATTTCTTGAGTTCTAGAAAGTTGCGAAGATTATCCCTGTATACAAATCAGGAGATAAGAGTGATGTCTCGAACTCTCGAACTACCGTCCAATCAGTATACTGAACTACTGCGCGAAAATTTAGTAGTAGTATCACATATACAATCATAAATAATATACATATTATAGAGAAAATGGCCCTAATTTTAAGAGTTCCGTATCTTAAGGAGAAAAAACGGAACCTTTACAGGATCACTTTGTTGTCCGTCTGTCTGGACTTTTTCTTAGAAACTCGTAAAGGGAAACATACATGTACATAATATTCCGTACATCATTTGCAGCGAAAAATCTAGAAAACACAGATTAATAAATAATACTTAATGAAAATGTGGATTGTCTGACAACATTAATTGTTTGGAAAATTTGTTACGAAAACAATAAAATTGCGGAAATAAGCTGAATCTATTCCTTGCTTACCTACGAAAAGTGATCCTCTGGCTTTTTTCCGAAATTCGAATTTTCGACAGCTTTTCACTACACATGACGGCACTTTAATTTAATTTACGTGTAACATTACAACATTTTCTAAAATTTGTCAAACAAGACAACGGTATGTAGTGTAAAGGAGGGTGACTAGCATCCTATTGTCAATGTGTGCCGTCTATATGTACGTGTCAGCATACTATGGGATTTTAGTTATTGTATGAAGAGAGTCCGTCCGCCTTTTTTTAACGTCCTTGATATTGGTATATATACTATAAGGAATAGAGGATGTTTCCTACCCTTCTAGTGAAGAGGCATTAGTTTAATCATCTTAGCTTGGAAGATGCATAAGTGTGGTGGGAAAATAACGTTTAATGGTGACAATGATAAACAATAAATAACAACAAAAACTATATTATTATAAGAGTGAAATATAATAGAACACTGGATGCTTGTGTATTCTGCTCTAGGTAGAGCACATAAAAGTTTTTTTGTTAAATATAATATTCCATGTATTTTTTTTTTATTTATTTACCTATAACTAGCTGTTACCCGAAGCTTCGTTCGAGTGGTACAAAAAAATTACATAAGTAGTTCGAGCCTTTGGCAATCTTCAGACCTTTAATTATCCTAATACTAAATATCACATCGATCCTTCGATCCCATTTAAAATAAAAGAACAACAAAGAAATAAACAAACAAACACACTTTCGAATTTTATAATATTATGAAGTACTAGCTGAGCCCCGCGGTTTCACCCGCGTAACTTTCGATCCCGTGGGAATATCGGGATGAAAAATAGATGTTGGCCGATTCTCAGACCTACTCAATGTGCTCACAAAATTTCATGAGAATCGGTCAAGCCGTTTCGGAGGAGTATGGCAACGAAAACTGTGACACGAGAATTTTATATATTAGATTAAGTATGGATAAGTACTTACTTTTTCTCTATTTCTACTTCATCAATATTCAATAATGAAAACAAATAAACAGATTAGACAGTTGATATTTATAATGGTCTAAAGAAAATATGTAACGCATTAATTTATGAAATATTAAATAATTATACATAATGCAGTCTCGTCTTCTGCAGAATTTAAGCAAAGTAAGAAAACAGAGGCGCATATTTTCTGGGTGCCATTTTCTCACTACTATTGCGGTAAGACAATCACCATAGCACGCTCGACTTTGAATTATTTAAGCTTTTAAAATAACATGAACATTCGGAACATGCTGCGAAGTTTGTAAATAGTGCGTAGGTCATTACACCTACGAGTACCTATTCAATATTTGAAGATAGATAATATAGGTACGTCTTTTTCTAGAGATCTAATATATAGAAGCCGTGGATAAAAGCCACTTTTATATAGGTAATAGAAAGTACCTATATAGATAGCGGCAATATTAATGACTTCGGTAATAGCGCTAAGAATTTAGGTCTGTTTATTGACTCTGATTTGTCCTGGTCTGTACACATTAATGAGATCAGTAAGAAGATGCACTACTCCTTGCACGCACTAAAGAGACTACAAAATTTTCTTCCTCTATCTACTAAAATCCTTATAACACAATATCTTTTACTTCCTATTCTTGATTATGCGGACGCGTGTTACTTAGATGTTACAGAAGAATTATTAAATAAGTTAGAACGGCTTCAGAATTTATGTATTCGCTATATATTTGGACTGCGTAAATATGATCGAATATCTGAATTTCGTAACAAACTGCAATGGCTTCCAATCCGCCAACGCAGAAACTTACACATACTAACGTTATTGTTCAAAATACTTAAAACACATTCTCCTTCATATCTATCTGAACGATTTCTTTATAATCCTCCGAACGATCGGCCAATAAGAGCATGCACAGTAAAAAATGCATTATCCATACCCTCCTATTCCACTTCTTTCTACGGAAATTCGTTTACTGTGCGTTCAGCCCAGCTGTGGAATGCCCTCCCAGAAGTTATACAGCAGAGCCCTTCTGCTGAGACATTCAAGTCCAGATTGAAGAAGCACTATTTATCGTCAATATAGATTAATCCATAATATATTATTATATTTATTATATCCCTACTAATATTATAAATGCGAATGTAAGTTTGTTTGTTACCCTTTCACGCGAAAACTGCTCAACCGATCATCATGAAATTTTGTACACATGTTCTTGGAGGTATTAGAAGTAACATAGGATAGCTTTTATCCCGAAAAAATGTTCCTGAGGGATGCCATGGAATGATTTTCCACGATATCGAAATTTACGCGGGCGAAGCCGCGGGGCGCAGCTAGTTATTTATAAAGGTATGATATTTAGGTTTATTTGATATCATATTATATACCTATGTAAGTTGATAATTATGTATATTTAGTTATGTATTTATTGTATGCATATGTATATTGTTTATATTTTGTGTTAATTTATAATTATTACAAGCACTTAGTATTTATATGATTGTGTTTTTCATATTTTTTTGTGTCTATTGTGTACCTAGTACAACCGCATTTAATTCTCTGTATGTAATGTGTCGGTTGGCTGGCAGAGATCTCTTATAGAGATAAGCTCACCGGTGTACTTCTCCTATATTAGATTAAGTCGTATGTAATAAATTTTATGTACATAAAGAATAAAATAAAAAAATAAATAAATAGATTAATCAATCATTACCATGATTTTAAAAATATTTTCAGCATATGATAAATAAAACATGTAGATTGGAATCTATGGATTTGGCGGCGCGGATTCAAGACCTTAGTATTGTCATATTGATCAACATGGGCTTCAGTTTGAATCACATAAATTTGAAAGTCAAGCAGCTTGAGGGTTCGAGAAGAGACCGCTATCAAAGCGTT
>LUGF01025751.1:66899-85762 GCA_001625245.1 Calycopis cecrops
TACAAATGTATTCATGAAACCGATCTCAATTGCAGCATCAATACAACGCGGTCACCTTGAGATGCTGCATAGTGCATTCTGTACCGCACGGTGCACTGCATACTAAATTGTTAAAAGTGCATCTGCTCTTAGACGTCCATGAATATAAATTAGACAATATTATTTTATTTTCAAATAAAGCAATTTAAATATTTACATCTCAGTACGCAACGTAACGCAAAAAAACCAACGATATCTATAGGTAGGTTGAAAAAGTATATTGTAGGTATATCAAAATTGTAGGATTTTTTAAAGTAAATTGTATTACAATATCTGAAAGACGATTATGCAATAAGAACACGCACCGGCACCATAAGAACCCATGATAAGAACATGGTTGGTACCTTGGTAGGTTCGTAAATTCTTTTTGATACCGCAAAGAAAAATACTGAGTGAAGAAGTATGTATTATCAGACTTTTGTTTATTCAAATAAATAATACGTAGAAATAATGAACGTAGAACAAATACTAAACGTGGGATGCTACGAAGAGTGCACGTGCTTCAGTCTTGTAACAAAACGTTAAAAACTACCAGCTAATTATTAAAAAATATTTTCATTCCTTTATTATTAAACAAAATTTTATGAATTCAGAAAAAATGTTAATTGTGAATATTTAAATTATATATTTTTAGTATATTGATTAACACGGCAAAAATTCTAAATAAGATTTAAGTATACCTATTTAATTAATTAAGTGCCAATTCGTCAAAGGAATGTAAGCAGTTTAAATGAAGACAAAATATACGTAAGTTAAGTAAACATGGCTAAGCAAATTAGAGTAAGGGTGTAAATAGAAAATAGCTTACCTTTTTGTGTAAATTAAGTAAAGGCAACGATATAATTTTGCAGGGATTCACCGCGCGGCCGGAGTACGGTAGCGATCCCAGCACACTGACAGACCCTCCCACCCCGCCACTAGAGGGCATCCTCTTTCCAAAGCAACCTCCATCCATCGATCCACCCTTTTGACACCCCGTCGGAAGTTGCGCCGATCTTATTCCGAACGAAATAAGACTCAAAATCGATCGCATCCTCGAGAGCTTTTCCAAGTGAATGTGATGACGTAAAACGCGTGGAGCGACGCTACACTGATTACAAAGCTCTGTCCTATAATACCGCATAATACGGCTATTCGGCTCAAGTGCCTCGTCACATAATAAACAAGGCCTTTAATTAATAAATGAAATGTGGTCGGGGGGATGTGAAAAGAAACGACGAAAAACAAACAAGTTCATTATATTTAATTAATGTCAATAATAGCTCAATATTAATCACAACATTTTCATTCTTCCTCAAGTCCGTACAATATGAAATTTAATTGAATTATTTGTCAATTTTAAATAACATTCGGTTTGGCATCTGTTTATTACCAACAATCCATTGATATAAGGACAATAATTTAGTTTACGTTGTAGAAATATTGTAAAACGACTAGAAACAAAGTGTGGATAGTTGGAACTACTTAAATATGTATTAATAACATGTGCATATCTACTATTGTTACAATTTGAACAAATAAAGTATACAAGTATATAAGTACTTATAGCAAATATTTTTGGTAAATATTTTAGTATTTACATGATAGGAAACCCATTGTGTGCACACGTCCGTGTGTGAAGGATTTCACATGTTATTATTAAGAAGACTGCAAGAGCCCTATCCATTCGGACTGGAAAGGAGAAGCACTAATCTCTCGAAATATCCTCTTGTTGTTCTACATAAAAAATGTTATGTCGCATGTATACATATTATTTCATTATTACAGGAATATACTAAAGTTATTATAATCCCGTAATAAATATATAAATAAGTAACATACCTCATTTAAAAGAAGTTATTTAAATAAAACTTTGGATTCACGCAGTTTCAACTAAAATGTCACTGTAACATTATTTTTATATATAAAATTACTTACTATTTTATTTCAGGTCAATTTCGATAGAGAATTTAGTTTGCATGATATGTTGGATTATATTTTAACAATTTCCTTATACCACAATCGATGTACGTACTTACATAATTTATTTAAGTGATCAAATTTAATTCGGTGCCAAAGATAGACAAATTCACTTAACACATGCCTTCATAGTTCTATAATAGCACGTCCTATAAACAGGTTCGTTTTGTAAAATGCGTTGTTTATAAATAGGAAGACATTTGAAATATTTTGTAAAAAGTGGGAAGTGAGGAAGTTAAAATATTGTAATGTATTTTTTTTAATATACCTATAAATATAATAAAAAAAAATGCATAAACAATTCTAGAAATAACAGCAACAATTCATACGATAAAATTAAATACTTGTACTCAATGGAGGAATTTCTCAACCATTCTAAAACTTTTAACATTCTAATTTAAAAAGTCCTTTATTGTTTCTTAATAATAAATATACCGTAACTATATATTACAGAGATATACATATTACATCATTACCACTGTATCTTCTGGTCCTACAATATAAAACAATTATATATTAATCTATAAAACTTGTACAGTTATATCTACACGATAAAACATACAATTTACCTAAGGCGGTATTTCGTCACCCAGCCTAAAATAAAATAAAATTAAAATACATCTACGATCTTGGCTTTTCCACGGGTGTAGCGGAAATTGTGGAGCGATAAAGTGTAGATATCTTCAAAATATGCTTTTTTCCAATTCTCTGGGATCAAAAATTATTATTTTAAGTACCTTTTAATAACATTTTGACAATAATTAATAAATAGCTTTGTGTCAATATTAGCTTCTTCTACGAATATAATAAGAGTAAATATAGTAAAACTAAACTCTACTATTGGTTACCTACCTATAGGTACATACTTGTTCTACGGAATCCGTGTTGGAAAATTATTTAAATTTTAGTATTCTATACACCTACTAATAAATTGTACCGACCTAAACAGTGTATACTATTTTCACTACACCCGTATATACAGGAAATCGGTGATCGAGTTAAAAAGTCGATAAAAATTATTTACACATTCATTGACTAAAGGTCCAGTAGTATTAAGTCGTTATTTCGATTCACATGAGTATACAGAATTACAACCGTGGATGACTATTGAAAAGATATGCTTCTTTAGGAAATTAACATTATTTATTTCAATTATTCATGCATATACTATTGGGTTTTATTCGAAATTGTACTAAAACTGTATGATAGAGGCTTGCATGAATTTTTATAACATATCACAAATAAATTACCTATTTTACTAACGTAATGAATTAATATGAATTTCTATCTAAATTAACATAAGACAACCATTTGCGATATATCTATTTGCACATTAAACCAACGAAAAAGTCGCTTTAATTTATTCTACTTACCATATAAGATTAAACCTGCATATTGATATTAATTGAAGAGTTTCACAAAATAAAATGTGCCACCAGTTGACCACATCTGTATTTTGGCGTACAATGAGAACAACGGCGTAAACGCAACAAAATGAGTGTACATTCTGTGCTGCATTCTGTGCCAACTGGTGCACTATTTCTAAATATTCAAGTAAAATAGTTTAGTATAAAGTACAAATATTTTGTTGTTATCACATTGTTAACGCTTGAGAAGTTTCAGAAAATTGTCAGGAATATGGTCTAAATTTCAATAATAATTATTGAATACAAATGATTATTATTTGGAGACGGTAAATATTTCAACTGTAAATAATACAAGTGTATTAAAAAATAATATTTTTGTACTACTGTTTATACTGTATATATACAGTACACAAATAATATGAAGAATAATATAATGAATACATTATGATTTATGTTCATTGGAATGTTAAAAATTACCCACAAAAGAAAAAAAAATTGCGTCATTTTTCCTAGGCAGGTCATGTAGACACTTTAAATTAAAAAATATTATATACTATATATAAAAAGCGAATCCAGCGCTTTGTCTTATAAATAACTCTAGTTAATATTCGACTCATGTTGCAATGATTTCAGCTGCTTCAACATTGTCTTTTTATCGTTACATCAACCTCTTTATCTCTTACTTTATCTATCCATTATTATAGTTAACAAATATGTCACTCGTATCTAATAATCGTCACATCGCACAATGCAAGTATCAGTTGTACTAAAATGTGTAATTATCACAATTACTTCACAGCTTATAACTGTACTATACTTTATAGTACAAAATATAAAGTGCATAGTGCGTGAATCCGAAGAGGTTAAATGTGCAAGCTATATAAAACTAATTTATGTGTTTATAGTCTATTCTATTTTTGTGTCTATGCCTTTGTATAATAAAAACAGTAGTTTAGCTTAGATTAGCAAGTGAGTGAAGACCAGATCCAACACAATGTTGCGAAAAGAGCGATTTTCGTTACTCTGATATAGTCAATAGCGCTACTTTCACGTTTATTCAGTAATTCCAAACGTATGAAACCTATTTTAATTGAAATTATTAATGTCAAATATGAAATAATGCACATTAGTTCGGTTGACAGACGTCTGTGTATCAAAAAGCAGCACTTAATTTAAACAAGTCGTAAGACACACAAATACACTTACTCGTTTAACACAAAATATTAAATATTCTATCAATGCAAAAAAAAATTAGCAACTTTCGGCAACAGACAGACAAACACCCATTTGACCTCTCGGAGCTACAGGAGTACATTTTGATTATATTTCCAGGACTAGTATAAAACAATGCACTGATATACAGCCTCTTTGGCCTACGTTCTAGCACCGCGTAACACTAAAACTAACTACATACCTACATCACTTTCCTAAATGTAGAATTCTTAAAATAACTTACAAAATAGGAATAATCGTTAACAATAATGGCAAACAACGAAGTTTTTGATGATTAGTTTATTAATGTATTTAATAGGGCTGTAAGACATACTTTAAATCAGGGGTGTCAAACTCAATATTGCAGAGGGCCATATACTTTGAACACGTAGGCGGGCGAGATTGAACCAAAAAAAAGTTCATTGATGTCAAGTATGATATTCGTTCTAAAGTCGAAGTAGTTCTTGTATAAAGATAATGATTGGATATGTTCATCATGGTTTGTAAGATAGAAAAAAAGCCCGGATTTTTCTATATGTGATATATTGTGATCGCAGGCTGTATTGATAGATTGATTGATGCCCGAGGGCCGTATCTTTGACATCCCTGCTTTAAATGATGATTCTTGATATGTCGGTCGTGGAAATTATTTATGTAATCATCATACATATATTCATTAAACGGATTAGCAGTCACAGAACATTCTTGAAGTCTATAAAAGTGACTTCTAGATCACTGTACATAAAAGTATTTACATTATCGTTTTGTTGTAGAGCAGGGGAGACTGGGGATTGTTGGCTCTGATAAATTATTAACGTAAACTAAGTATGGTCATTAGCTACCAAAGTCTTAGGTCACATAAAATTTTTATGCTAAACAATTCGGCCAAATTGTAACAAGCAATATTTAAAATAATCACAATAAGATTACTATTTTATATGCTGCCCTAGGTCTTAATTCTAAAATATTAACAATTTAAAAGTTTTAAATAGATTTAAAAAAAATTGGATAACTATCACCTGTCCTCCCTACTTAGTGATACATTCTGGTAAGTCAGTATGTTTTTTTAATTGTTATTTACGCAATTTGAAACATTGCCTATCTTTTTTATATAAAAGTTCAAATGCTTTATTAAAACGTAACTTGTCCTTTGCAATAGTAAGCTCGAGGATATATGTTATAGATTTAAAATATACATCATGTATATTACGATTATTATAAAATGTAATCGAAATTTGAGATCCATCAAAACAGAATCAATAGCAGTATGTGAAAATCTTTCTTCTACAGTTTAAACATTGTCCCTCTCACTCTTACACATCGATAGAGTTGAGACATCATCTGTTAGGTAGCCATTTTGTTTTAACTAATTGACACTTCGAAACATAGACATTAAACATCAACTCAATTACTAAACAAACTAGATAATTGTACTAGGATGTTAAAGCTTCACATATACATGATATTTAATACGCTGTCACTCACGTACATTGTATCCTCTACGCATACGTCATGATACAAGGGTGAGACAGAAACGCTTGGAGGTAGAGAGGGCCCGCAGCGGTCGCTATAAGTCAGTCTCGGTCCACTGCTAGTCTCCGCGACGCAACCTCCTTGCTGCTGACGTGTTATGTCGGTATATCCATACCTAAACAGAGAAAAAAGATCAAATATTTATTCCAAATAAAAAAATTAATACTAAAATATTTTAATTATAATTTCTTTTCCAAATGGTTGTTGTTAGAACAAAGTAATACTTATAGATATCATAAACAAAAATGTACAGATCAGACAGATTTTATGCGGATAAATCTCAGTGGCACAGCTAGCATCCTATAATAGGATTCGGTAGTGACTATGACAGGAGTACGAATATGATACTGATGAATTTGGTGGATGTGTCTGTCCACCAAAAAATATCACCCTACATATTATGTGTGTAGGGACAAACTAATAAAGAATAATAAATAATTCTTCCCGGTGAAATTAGAGTTAGCGGCCACGCTTTTGTCTCTTAAGTGACGTCATATCCGTATGCTTGTCAACATTATAATATTAATGTTATAGTTTTGTAATAAATTAGTATGAGGGTATATGGCCACTCACGTCACTATAAAAGGTCAAGTTTGCCCAGTCTTGGGGTGATTTACGTTGTATGTTGCCAATCCCGAATGTATTCTCGTCAATCGTATTGTAAGTTTATCATTTTTATAATTATAAGATAGTTTTTCTTGCTGGTTCTTTTCTCGATTTGTGCTAGAATTCCGAACTAGCAATAGATTTTCAGTAAAGTATTAATCTATCTCTTGTTGTTTATTTATATTTTAAACTCTGTTCTCCAAGATTTGTGTGTATTGTGTACAAGTGAACCAAGGGTGTTCATAAATTAGACATGACGAAAATCTTGTTCGACCAATAAGCGAACGCGTAGATATCTAATTAATTGCTACTTGACGCTTGATATTTTTTGGTTCCGTCATTCAGCAAAAGGCGAAGAAATTGACACAGTTTTGGATCTAACTTGTGTCACTTTTGTTTTGTTAACATTGCTGTGTATGTACAAGAATATCAGCAACAAGAACATATGACACATAAGAATGCTATTTACATAAGGCCATCAACTCGCCAACGGCATTTACTAACGCCCCTGTTTTTAGCCTGAGTGAATTGGATACTATTTCCCTGTAGCTACTAACAAACGGAGAATAATGTTTGTCTGGAAGTTGTGTTAGCGTTCATTAAAATAATCCCATCGGGAATAAAGACTGATATGATAATTTGAACGTGCAAGAGTGACTAGCAGTTATTCTATTATAGTGTTGTTATGTAGATTATTATATGATGACGGGAATAGCTGTATCTAGAATGACTATATAAGCGTTCTAGTCGCCATTGATGCAATGTTAATAAATCATTTACATAATTCAAACAATAATGACAACTTTATCAGTACATGTTGTCATAATATTATCCTTTATGTACAATAGCAATTGTATTCATTATTATATGTGTATAAATGTTTGCTTCAGAAGAAAGTTGACAAGGAGGTTGTAAGTTTGCAACAGTCTTGCAACCGCGAGCGAGTTGGTTTGTCTACATAAACCTTTATGAAACGCATCACAATGAGTACAATCATCAATAAACATCCTCTAGTGTTTGTGGTTTCTCCATTAGCCGCATCCACACCGGACGATCCAAAGCGCTCCAAACGCGCGCGGCATGGAGCGCGCTCCATGGAGCGAGAGGTGTAGACGTGCCGCGCGCGATCCATGTGCGCGGCAGGGAGCGCGCGCTCCTTGCCGCGTGCGATCCATTTCTTGTCGGTTTTTTGGTCACGCACAAAGGTGCCTCAGGCGCTTGGCGCGCGCGGTCTGGACGGTTGCAAGGATCGCGTGAACCGCCGTTATGGATAACTTACAATGTATACGTTTAATTTCCCTATATAGGGAGAATAAATGTTTATGGGATCCTAATGGTGGCTATTATACAATATTATATATCGTGCAAAATTTACTTCAGCTCCATCATCAATTAACTCTTTGTAAAGTGGACTTCCATATTGCAACCGGTTTTTAAAAATTGTTTTAACCCAATACTGTCTTTTTCGTTTTTGTAATTTTTGCCGTAAACATACAAGTAAAATGTAGCTTGCTGCTGCTGCGGCTATTCGTCGCCGTCGTTGCACGTGTGACTCCATAGCCAAACAAAATTCAACTGAATTATGGATCAGTATGGATCGGCTGGATCGCGTTGGAGCAGCCAGTCAGGATCGCAAAAGATTTCTGTTGGATCGACCTAGAACGATCCACGCTCCACGCATCACGATCTTGGATCGCGGATCGCGGGATCGCCGATCCATTTTGGATCGTCCGGTGTGGATCCGGCTTTTGAGTATTTAACCAACCAGAGAGGACGCCTACAGGCGACCTCTTCCAAAGGTAAAAAAACCAATGGTTCATTTCGGTATGCACATTGAGAGGTAATTATGCTAGTGTGAGGCATTCTTGCGTGCGTGTAGGTATAATAATGTAGCCAAAGTGCATTAGTGTTTAGCGATAGGCTACCGCGTTCTCCACCGAATTTGTCAGACATTTGTGTAACAGGCGTTTACGTAATACTCAAAGGGTTTCTCTAATCGCAGTGACTTTAAGTGTTTTATTACTTTACCGCTCTTTAATATCTTATATATTAATCAAACATTATTGACTAACTTATGTACGTATGTCCCTGATATTATAAATACAGGATTAAATTTTGGTCACCGGCCAAATTTTAAAATAAGGTAGAAAAGACCACTCCAAGAGTGTGTTTTAAATTTTATCGTCAAATTGTAATATTTTTAAAATAAAAATCGATTTGAAATGGTCCTTAAAAATAAATCGATCGTTATTCGCCATCGACCTAAAGGCTCAAATAGCTGACGAACGCTAAACGCGGCCAGCAAAGCTTCAAGGGCATAATATACAGAGTTCATTGCTACTCCTGTTGAACGGTTAAATAGTGCGCGCGGAGTTAGTTGTTTTCATGATAATATTTTTAGTGTAGGACAAAAATAATATTTTTTTTTAATTATTCTTTTTGTATTTCATAAATCGAAAGTATTATCGAATCTAAACCAAATCTGAAAATTTGGCCGGTGACCAAATTTTAACCCTTATAAGCTTACCTGGAACAATATCACAATATCTAGCGTTACTTGAAGGCTCCCGCACACCCAAAATTGTGTAGGAGCTTCTCTGATCACAAAGTATGCAGTCTTAAACACATCTCCACAAGTCCACATTATAACCATACTGACACTGAAATAATAAATTATATATTAATACATTAAAATAATATTTAGTGCAGGCGTATATTGCCAAATATTAGTGCAATGCCAAAATTACTATATTGAAGCCGATTTGGTGTGACGCGAGATATTACGCTCTTGTATTACCGGCTTCAAATGACTTGCTTCTTGAAATGCTTCTTTGACTTCGTCCGATCTGTGAGTGAGTTGGCGTGGAACTACGAAGACTCACAGACCAGGGGGTCCGGCTTCGTCGTTATTTCCCGCCTATGTGTTAGGTTCTGATTGTTTATAGGCCTTCGACTGCTTAAGGGGTCGTGCATAAATTACGTGAGACATTATAGTGAGGTTTCGACCCCCTCTACCAGTTGACATGAACGACGAGCGAACGAACCTTTTTATTTTCGTTTTATCGTAACTCATTCTTGTATTTTAATAGATTTTCTTATTTTATGGTTATATATTTGAGATTATATTTATTGATACTAGTAACAGGCAAAGTAGAATTTTAGACTATACCTAATATCGACCTTGTAATGAATAATATAAGACGAGTTTAATAGAATCAAGACCATTGAAACATTTCAATCTGCCTGTTGTACCGACCGTCTCTGCATTATATTTTTTCAGTTCTTAATTTGGTTCTGTATTGTGTATAATTGGTAGGTACAGTTGGTGTCATGCCGTGTCTAAACATCTAACGTTAAACTTAACATTGTCGAAATTTTTTGAGCTTATTTATAAATTTGTAAGTAGCTATACTTTATTTACAAGTTTGTACGGAGCCCTCTGCTGATTCAGAGGGACGGCTGAGGGACCCTGAGTCGAGTTGCTCTTAGGCTACCCTCTACCCTGTCCGGCCAGGCGACCACGACATTGTAGCAGCATCTTCAGGGGGGTTTCAACTGTCCCGAGCAGTGGCAGTTGGCAGGCGTACTACCCGCCGACCTCGAAGTGGTACGAACTGGCTGACTAGGCGTTGTGCGCAAGTCTGGGAGTATATGGGAAAATCTTAAGCGTGCCTATCTCAGTATCACTGCAACCCTAACCGAATGGCAGGCGCGGTGGGACACGTCGGAGCAAGAGCGGGAATTATTATTATTCCTTTTTTTAATCTCATGGAAGCCATACAAGAAGTGATCGTTTCTCCTGGTGGAAAGAGACATCCGACGCCTATAACACCGAAGATGTTAAATGTGTGTTGCCGACCAGGAGGCTAGGATCTCATGCCTCGTGCGTGGGTATGCCGGCTACCTCGCCCTCCAAACAGAAACACGACAACGTCAAGCATTCAACCTGATTACGATGTGTCCAAGCTGCTCATTGGGCATGGATGCTTTAGGAGTAGGCTTTGTAGGATGGACCTCTCGGCCATAGGGACCTGCTACTGCGGAGAAGCGGTAGAGGAGGATGTGCATCATGCCATGGTGTGCCAGCTTTACAGTGATGAGCGTTGGACGCTGTTAAAATTGTTGGGCAGGGCCCGATCTATTACTGCAACTTCGTTGCGACGGAGGCGAACTTCCGCTTGCTCCGTGATTTAGCGCATAGATGGAGACAGAGAGGTTGACCGGAGGCAGACATCAGGAAACCAGGAGCGAGATGAGCAGAATGGAGTGAGGAACGAAGGAGTTTCGTCTAGATAGAGAGAGATAGAGATAGAACAGAGCCCATATGTCTGTAGGGTGCGCGATGCGGCCCGCATAACGCGGTTGATAGGGCCATGGGTGTTGGGTTGGTGGAGGGCTTGTCCCTGGCAGTGGATCAATTGAAATATTTTTCTCAGTCCTGTTCATTATGCGGCGTTAAGTAACAGAATTGCAAAATAAACTATATTTACACGCCAGATAACAAAACTTAATATGGTCAAAATATCTTATCCAAGAACATTCTATTTAACTCGCTATACTTTATTAATGCAAAATTGTTTCCATTGACCCTGGTCTACCCTAGGCTGTAAAAGATAATCATATTTAGGTTTTAAAAAATTTGGTGGTAAATTGTTTTTCACATTCATGGCTCGTAGTAGAAATACTTAGTACACTTGTGACAGAACACAGTGATATAATAGTTGTTGGTTGATGCCAATGTTAGTGTCTTTGGCCAGTCTACCATAAGCACAATGTGGCGCTGACGTGTGTCATACGCATTCCATATATTAATTTATTTCCATTATATTCAGTCGCGTTCCGTTAGCCAGGGTCCTGTTCCGATCTGTGCCGAGTTTCCGATAAGGTTAGAGATCGGCATTGTTCTTTTTTCAGAACAATAACACAGCGTTCTACCTTATCTCAAGTATTTTCTACGCATACGCGTGAGTGAAATGTATAAGTTTTAAGCGCAGTTTAAATACGAAAAAAATATTATTAAAAAAAATTGAGTGTTCGTGTCAGACTGATTTTAAGGCCCCAGGGTTAAAGCCTTGTGTTGGTCTTGTGGTTTTTTTGTTTAGTCAGGTACTAGTCGCCATTACAGCGAAAGCAAAGAAACAAAGAAAGCGTTCAAGTTCGTAAACACATACTTTTCTACACATCCCTACTTGGTAGGACTGTAGTTACTTGTATATTTGTTTTACCTGATGCCAAACAACAAAGCTGTGTCCCCTAAGTCAGATAGATAATTAATAAGATGGGCAGGAAGGCGGCACTAGGTATAACATTGCTGCCGTAACCTTCTACGGCACTATCTATCTCAATCTATCTTGATCGTGCTCTCGCCTTCAAAGTGCACATACCACCAAAGTTGATAATAAAGCGGGGTACGTCTTTAACAAGCTTATTTATTTACGTCAATCCCCAGTCGTAGTCCTCCTACACGTTCTATCGGACGAATCCGAATGCAACAAAACAACTTTTAAAGACTTTCAGTAAATAGCAGTTCTCGACACGACACCACCGCACATCAATATGTGATGCACGCGCGCGAGTTCTTTCATTCGTCTGGTGAAGAGGGGTCGACCCCCGGTCAGGATTCTCTCCTTTAAATGTCAAACGTTACGTCAATGCCGAGACCGTTTTAGCTACCGCGCGCGAGCTTCACTTGGGTTATCTAGATTTCTCATTTCTGTCCAGATTTTGTCCGTTCCCTATACTTTGTACGGATTAAATATCATGCCATTGTTACTAATTGGGCGGGTACAATGGTTATAAAAAGCGTTTGAAAACATTTACTTAAAATAATTTATTTTTAATCGGTTCTAAAAAATGTCCGGACTTTTTTGGAACAGTCCGGCTTTATGTCAGGACTTTTCAAATTTATAAATGGTAACCCTAGCTTCACCCGACGTCAGAGTCGTGGAGGAGGGAACCGTGGATCCACGCCCATGATAATTATAGTAAATTATCTATGAGAAACAATCGGTCGGTTTTTCTTTCGACCCCTAACCTGCTCTTATCTCCCGAGGAACAACCGTAGCAGTGGATAAAGCTGTATTGGGTTTCTCTAACTTTTCACAGCATAGTTCAAGTCCGAAAAAAATCATGTCGCTCTGTTGACACAACAATGGCCAAAGAGAGCCTACAATGTTAAGAGCGGTCAATGACTGTCAACATGTTTGTCTATGTTTTTCTAAATTTGTTGCCATATGATAAATATCGACATTTACATACCTCATGCCTTCTGTGCTTTTGTTTTGATGATTTTTCGATATTTGAGGTGCACCCAACATCGCCTCAGTGAACACGGCTAGGAAACCAATAAGCTCAACAAATGGAGAGAACTCTATGAGTAGGTATGTGATTGCAGCACCGAGTACTGAGAAAACCAGCATACAGTCCACATAGCTCTGAAAGTCGGTCCAAGCCCAAAAATATTTCCTGTCCATATCTGGAATTTAAAAAAGTAATGTGTGAGAAAATTGGTCAATATTATCTTGTTGTAGTCTGCATCTTTTAAGAGCACAGCCTCGTAATATTTGTACTGCATCAATAGATATATATATATATAAATGTGCTAGTTGCTAAATAAAGACGCAGATACTTATGTGATTGTGTCATAAATATCTACGTCTGTAATTTAATTGCAATAATGTCCTAATATCATGGTCTTGCATCCGTAAATTACCGCATAATGTAGCAATGATTGATAAATTGAGCACGATTTATTATCAGAAAATTACAAATGTTAATTTTCCCATAACAATTATGCAATAATTACCGATTTTTTTGTTTTTGTTTAGAATTTTATGTAGGATAGTGAGTATAAAGTGTGTAGTGGGAACTAACACTAAGGAATTAGATTAACTAAATAATTTCATGTGTCTGGAAGGATTCGTGCACATTTACGTCCTAATCATAAATAGAATGCCTCGTTAATTAATATTAAGCCTTGAGTTGTTTTATAGATACATAATAACAGGTTTACATGCAGTGTTTGAGCCACAAATGTATTTATTCTTAGGACTTATATTAAATATTCTTAGGACAATTTTTATTGGACTAATTAATATAATATAATTGAGATAATCGGAAAACAATTCGGGAATAGTTTTGGGGCTTAAATTCCATAATCATTCACAACATACTACATTATACAATAATATGTTACAAATATAAGTTTTGATGTGAACTAAACCTAAATGAGCTGATAACTTTGTAAGCCTTATTTAGTTATTAATAACACAAAACGACATTTACGTCAATTAGGAAGTGACATGCGAACTATAGTTTAAAGATAACATCGGAAACATGTGATCGCTTGGAACATGTTCGGGTCATTGGTCTTACGAGATGAGATAATAGTGTTAATGTTAACTTACTATCAAGTCATGCTTTCATTCCACTGATAGACATGCAACATCGTAATAATGTTTAAACGAATGATAGGTAGATAAAAGGATATTTTAAATACATTATGATACTAAAATAAATTAGAGGTTAGGGGGAAAAAGATATATAATTTTTTGCACTTAAGTTGTAATAAATATGAGCAAACATTTTCTTTTTTTCAGTGTTTATGGTGTTTGTTATTGTAAATGATATGTTTTCAAGGCTGTGTTTGAATCATATTTAAATTAATATTCTTGAATTAATAAATTATGTACAATTATAAGCTTGTTCAAACACTTCACAAGGAGGCTGGTTTAGTGTCATGCAGATTGGCTAACACAACTAAATTGAACACCACATATAAAGATCAATGTCATATAATAATATGTAAACTAGGAGTAAGACTAACAACACTTTAAGTTAGGCCGAGGATATCCCATATGCATGACACTTAAACACCCTAACGAAGCTAGATAATAACCAAAATGAGTAGCATATACCCAAAGTGAGAAGCACAAGCATCTATGGTAGCTGCAACAAAACAATAATGGCAATGTATGGAACATAACACAAACTGCATGGATCTCTTATTGTGATGTTACATAGAACTCACCATAGAAGCGGTGTGGTTTCTCACTCCCAGTGATGCCGCTTTGCTGTCCTAACCAACCCGCAGTTTCATCTGGCTGGGCTGACCCATTTATACAACACAACAGTATATATAACATGAATATTGCACCTAATATCACCATTAGCACCAACCACCAAATAAAACATAAAATATTAACAAAAAAAAACAAAAATAAAATAAAAATAATAGTAGGTAATATGTTAAACAAAGTATCATTTTGATTTTGTATTATTTACTACCATTAGATACAGAAGTAGTGATTAATTAAACTTTATCTGTTGTACTCATATACATGCAAAGGCATTTATAAAATTTGCATGTTAGAACCTAATTTTGCAATTGGGTTACAATATACATTTTTTTTCATATGCAGTAGACAAAATTTGTATTATGTAGATAAGTTTTGTCTACATCTATGTGTCATATACATAGATAAAATTTAATATTTTGATTAAAGAATGATTTAATATTTGTATTTACTTAGTAATTGAAAGGTGTATTTACAGTAATTGTTAATTTGTTGTCCGTGTTGTAATTTAATGAAAAATATATTAAAAATAAAAAAAATAAAGTATAATTTGAATAAATCTAAGAAATACAAAAAAATGTTCTCAAGAAGATCACTCATTACTGTTAGAATATTATTTGTTTATCATGTTAAAAAAGCTTTAGATTAGGAATCCACAAACTACTAATCATTGTTAAAAATCTTTATTTAACAAGTACCATGAAACATTCTAAGACACTAACCTGTAAAAATCCTCTCCCTGGCTCTAATAATTTGATTCTTTTTTCTTACTGTTACACAGAGATGAATCATCACAAACATTGTCACATTCATCACAATACTTTGAATGAGTAGTGGCAATTCATATCTCTTTCCAAACCTTAAATAAATTAGAAATATTAAATAATCACATTTATATAATTATAATAATAAGACTGTTCCTTTTATTCATCACTTGTAGAATATTGTTTTATGACATATACAGGTCTTGAGGTATATTTAAATTAAATCCAGGAGTTGAGTTACTATTGTTAGCTAGATCTCAGCTGTTTATGTATCAGCACATCATCATTATTATTATCTTTTACCCGTCTACTGCCAGAAATTGGCCTCTTCCAATGGATACCAGGACAGCTAATCTTCTGCTACTCATATTTATGCTGGAAAAGTCTTATCAGCTCAAACTCAAAATATTAATAAACTGATTAGAAATTACCTAAATATTAATCAATTCAATGATTGTTAGACCTAACAGTAATATTCAATTAATATTTAAAGTGTTAGTCATAGTGACATTATAAGTATTATGGAACAGCTGTTACTATTGCAACTATAGATTAACAGAATATTACTATAATAGATTTTATTTAGTTTAGTTAGATTGCTTTTAGATATACCTTATTCATAATTTTTAGTATTTTTATTCAATTTTGGATATAGATTATCATGTTAAATATGTTGAAATATCATTATTGTACTCTAGTATTCTAAGGACAATAAACTAACACATTTTGAAGCTTTATGCAAAATGTACATAAATGTATGTATAATGTAACTTATGGCAACATGCTGTTTTTGTGAAGTGATATCCGAAAACATTTATATGCAAATAAAGAATATACGTATATTATTACGAGGTCAATAGTATTCATTAAAAGGAAGTTACTTACCAAAACAAAATTCTTAAAGTGTTGGCTATTAAAAGTGTCAGGCAAACATAGAGGGAAAATCCATCAGCATCTTGAGTTTTACGTATTTGCCTGTATTGAGGGATGTATGGGGCCACACCACCAATGATCATAGCACCAGCTGCACCCCATCCCACTAAATGCCCAACTGTCAGCCCCAATTCGTCAGATATTATCCAATCCATTGTTGCTTTAACCTTTTTAATAAAATCTTCCACAGTTATAAATAATTTCAATTATTGTATTAGAGCACTTGAATTGTTTATGACATTATTTTATTATTACGTGTACTTTGTTTAAGCTCTTTGTAAGCAAATGTTAAGTAACAGAATTCGACCTACTCAAAACATTGAATTTTTTATTAGATTTTTTACGGAATATACTTATAATACGACATTGATCTATCTATGTTAAACGTTTACTATCGCGATAAAACAAGTGAGAAGAAATTTATTCTTATTTTTTATGAATCAACGATCGTCGATTGACATTTGACATTTAACTAATTTCAATTTTGACTTTGAAGTATAACTCAAATTGGCCTGTTTCGTCCTTATGGACGGGCTATGATCATTTAACCTATACTGCCTATGAACTATGACAATTAATAAAATATAAAGGCTGCTTTCCAAAAATCTTAACAAAGAAAAAACTTACGTTAAAATATTTTCATTTTCACACATTTACGTATTAATTAAGAACTAGCTACTATAAAATTATTTATAAAATGGAGAGCTCTCTTTATTTATAATCTAATTTAATAATTTAATAAAAAGTGAAGTGAATTTGTCAAATTTGTACTGGCCCAGTACTAATTTGACTAACAGGCTCTGGATAAGTCACAGCTCCTCCGTGGAATAACGAGGATATTAGTATGCAGCTGGGTATATTGCAGTGCCGTAATAAAAAATGAAGAAATTTCTTGGCTCGAGTTGTTATCACTCGCCTCTCTTAGCGATGAAGCTGCCCTAGGCATTTTGCCTGCTTTAGCGTATTGTCTATCTAAATAAAAAAAAAAAAGAAATTTCTTCTAATCCTCTACTATCACATCTTGTCACATGAATTAGACAAACATTTCATAACGCACTTGTTGATTCGTATAATACACATTTTATATTTTTTATCGACGAATTGCACTTTTTTTAAACTAGGATTATTAGTCATTATTTTTAGATTTCTTTTCTTTAATATTTTAGTATACATGAAATTTTATACATACATAATTTCCTTCATCAAATTGTTTTTAATTATTCAAACATTATTATTATTGGTCGAGCAAAGCGAGCCCTTACTATCCCGCTCCCATGCCAGAACATTTTTGTGGTGCACTTTATGGAGAAACTGTAAGACCCTTGGGTTTGGGCTTTAGCATAGTAGTTTAAATATAATATTATGTCTAGATCTGCTTTCTAATAATAACTAATAGTAATAAATAATAAAAAATATAAGAAATATTCATATCGGCTTAAAAAATCTCGCAAACTCTCATAAATTTTTATTATTTTTATTTTATTTTATTAAGGAAAACGAACAGTTTGCATTACAATTCAGAACAAAACTGAACATCTAACAACTAATTACGTCGCCGTGGAAGTCAAGAGAGCTACTCCACAGAGGGAAACTTTCGAGTAAATGGCATATAAAGATTTTGTAAGACTGGTTTAGCAACATTTTTGCTCATAATTTCACTATTTTTTTAAATAGGCTATTGAATTTTTCAGCACGGATTATTTTTGTTACAGGGTTTGTTTTTTTTGCAATGAATTACTAAAAAACTAATACGTAGCGAATTTTTGTGTGTTGTACCTCTTGACCACTGTAAAACTAACAAACTCAATACAACCTTACGTGTAGTCAAAGGAGTCAAGCCTGTTAAGTCTTTTGACCAATGATAATCTGTAGACATAAACTATTACTTGTATAGGATCAATCGCAAAGTAATGTATTTATTATTAATGAAAGAAAAGAGGCGGTGCTTAAAAGTACCATGAGGCTTATGTAATGAAAAAAATATAATTTCATTGCAATACTGTATTTTTACGTTTTTTTTTTTATATATAGCATAGGAGGCAAACGAGCAGTTAGGTCACCTGATGTAAAGTGAACACCACCGCCCACAGACATCCGTAACACCAGAGGTCTAACAGATGCGTTGCCGACCTTTGAGGAAAGATGAAGATCCCAAGGTCGTATCTGTCCGGAAATACCGAAGGGGGCAGCTGATTCCATATTGAAATGGCGCGTGGGATAAAATTGCGCTTATAGCGCATAGTAGTAGACTTCGGGGGATTCCTAGGAACACTCCCCGTGATAAATACGATAGAAGATGCACAGCGAGCTGACATCTCTACGCAAGGCAAGAGTATCAAGCTGGCGGGTGAGATACTGGTTATCGACGATTCGAG
>LUGF01025751.1:96604-119552 GCA_001625245.1 Calycopis cecrops
ATTTTCGTGCATCAAAATGAATACTGTATATTATTTTTTCTACATATCATAAACATTACAACTGTCAATTTGTGTAGAAACAGAAGTTACAGCGTTCCCGGTAGTGTTACAGGTCAGCGATTACGTACAATAGTGCGCTGGAACTAGACGACCGTACAGACCCAGACATGTGACACCTTACCAACGGTCTCCCCAGGGAACTATATATATAACGCTGCTCAACTTACCTGAGAGCACCATTTGCTCTGGACCGTTCCAGAGGACACTTCACTCGCTGGTTATTAAATATTTTTACATCCATGGTCCAAGAGTGCACGGACAAGATGTCTTCGAGCATGACGTCAAGCGTGACAGGCATGGGGCTCGGTGGCATTACGGCATTGACGGCTACATTGAATACCTTAACGTGTTCAAAGGATCCTCCAGTAACTATTGGAGGAATGCCTTGTAATTATGTACCCGGATTGTCATCACAATACAACATCTCCAGTTTCTGCCACCGTCCGGGACAGAGCCGACGTTTGCCGGTCCAACGAGCTGGCCCCACCGCTCAGCACAAACCAGGACGATCCCACAGCGCGGGAGCACTGCACCGCCCAACAAAATCACCAAGAAACAGTCCTAACACCCAGTACGCACATAATCTAATTTGCAAGTTGGCTGATCAAAACGAGCGCAGACGTCGCCAGGACGCCATGGAAATGATATCACAAAGTTATTATTCTCAGCCGCCGCTGAAAGTGGAATTGACTGAATTTTATTCAAGAGATAATGCGAAAGATCACCACACGGATCAATATGATATCGTGAACGACACGCTACTACCAAATCCAGTTTTGAGAAGAGGGCAGCACTTCTACTTCGCTGTTCGCTTCGACAAAGCTTACGATAAACAGCAAGATGTCATCCGAATTGTTTTCTGTCTTGGTAATATTTGTTTATCATATTATGAAATGTAGATTATATGATGTTGAGAAATAAGTGGATATCATCATGTTCGCTATGGTTCAGTTACTTGTTTATCTTGATCAGTATAGTCTCTTTTAGTAATTAGTATCTCTCTTAGTCTCCTTTAGAACTCATAATTTACCCAACAACGTGCTACTTCTTGCTCTGTGATCTGTTTATTATAAACCTTTAAAAGAAAATTTGTAAGTGGTGGAAAATATAAAGTGGGATATTTATCAAAATACGATTTTATTACTAAGGATTTAATTAATCTTCCTTTCTTCTCCTTCGTAACTACCTTCGTACTAATTAATCAAAGTATTTATAAAAAAAATTGCAGGTCCAAAGCCTTGCGTGACAAAGGGAACTCGAGTGGTGTTGCCAGTAAATTTGAACATCCAGCCAAATACAATTCAACCCACCCGTGAAGTTGTTGGTCAGGGTATGGGCATGTCACGAATTCAAGACACGAGCGCCACCATCACTCCAGCGGTTTCAACGCCCATAAGCTCGATAAGCCCAATAAGCTGTGTTCGTGAATCATCTTATGGAGTACGCCGGACATCGTTTAGCAATGAAGTATTGCCTGCACAGCACAGTCCTCTCAGTCCACCAGCACCTGCAGAGAGACCAGCGGTAGAGAGGCATGGGGCTCCTCAACATTCGTTTTCAAGAAGCTTTGGATCTCATCAAGGTTCTATGCAAAATTTGACAGCGATTGCCCAGGAACTGGACAAGTGGGACGTAAGTGTTCACCGGCAAGATGGAAATAGTATCACTTTTCAAGTCCGGATTCCTGCCACAGCAGCAGTCGGCGTATGGAACTGTTGGATTCAAACTAATCGCTTGGGCCAACGCGATAATCGCAACGACTATAAATGCGATGAAGAAATATATATCATTTTCAACCCTTGGTGTAGAGAAGACGCTGTTTATTTGGAGAACGAAACGTCCAGAAAAGAATACATTCACAATGAGCAAGGAAAGATTTGGTGCGGGACATGGCGGCAGCCTAAAGGTCGTAAATGGATATTTGGTCAGTTCGACGATATAGTACTACCAGCTTGTATGGTTTTACTTGAGCGGAGTGGTCTAGAACATTCGGAACGTAGTAATCCTATTCGGGTATCTAGAGCTATTTCATCTATGGTAAGCTTTCATATTTTGATAACATAGAAACAGAAAGAACTGAGAAGGCATTATTACTAGTTAAGCCTTGTATTCACTTTACTTTCCTGATAGGTTAGATATAGAGTACCACCTCTTACTCTATATCACCACACTGCTTGCAAGCAGTCGAATTAGGTCGGCACTACCGGGGAAGTACCTCTCGCTTACACGAGACCGGCGTAAAGTGACAGCTGTGCTGTCGCGTTATGTGCGGTGTGTAAGTAGCCGGCCCGTGACCCTTGGAGGAGAAAGGAGGGCAAGGCATTTGTATAGCCTCTATGCGGATGTCTATGGGCGTCGGTAGTCATGAAAATGGCTCTTACGTGTCTCCAGAATGTCTCGCGACATGTCTCGACATAAATGTCCTCTGATGCATGAGACATGCAGAGTTACATCAATTGTTCACACACGCCTGAATTGCAATGCATTAGTAGTATTTATTGAAATCTCTATTATATCTATCATGCTATGCATTATATACGCCTCGTTTTTCACTAACAATGCTATTCTATTCCTTGATTCGTTCTTTTCAGATTAACGCAAATATAGATGACGATGGTCTTATGGTAGGTCGCTATGATGGTGAATACAAAGATGGAGTGGCTCCGCATGCATGGACAGGCTCCGTTGCTATCCTCGAGAGATATCTGACCGACGGTGGTAGACCGGTCGAATACGGACAGTGTTGGGTCTACTCCGGATTGGTGGTAACGATCTGCAGAGCGCTGGGTAAGGCAATATTACGATTAACTTTTATTATGACCTTTCATGCCAAGCCAAATTTAATGGTAATCTAACAATCACTATAGTATTGTTGCATGTTATGGTCTCGCTGTGATGTTGAAATGTTATGCTATGTCATGTTAGCTTGCCGATCTATCTTTACTAATGGAAGGATCTGTACAAGGAAATTCAGGTTTTAACTTTAAATGAAATATGTATGTTCGTGTCTTTGTTTTAGGTATTCCGTGTAGGTCGGTCACCAACTACGTATCGGCTCACGATACGAACCGAACATTTACGATCGATAAATTCTTCGATCGAGATGGCAACGAAGTGCCGAACGGACCCGACGAAGATTGCTTCGACTCTTGTTGGAGCTTCCACGTATGGAATGATGTTTGGATGCAACGACCTGATTTACCACAAGGTATACTAGACATGTAAGAAGTATTTATGAAGTAAGAATCATGTAAGCTTTACATGAAAATAAGATTATTATGTAACCACTATAGATAAGATACTCATCTGAGTATACTTATTACTTCTATGAATTATACTCAATTATGTAGATGTAATGTAGATGAGACGTGGGCGATGACGCCTACTTAGCAACGGGGCTACCGTGCTTAGCACTTCCTTATTCATATATACCTATTATGCCCATATCAACGTCCACTACCTAATCAGGACTGTAACCACTAAGTGCTGATATAATATTCTCAAATAGCTGTCACAAGTCGATAAAAACGGTCAAAAATGATGCAAGATAGTGACTATATGTTTTATTTGATGCAAATGCGGAGCTTTTAAGCTTTCAAATACTTACATAGATAGTTGCACTCCGCGGTTTCACCCGCTTAGTTTTCAATCCCGTGGATATATCGACATGAAACATAGATGTTGGCCGATTCTCATACCTATTTGCCGTTTTGGAGGAGCATGGTAACTAACATTGTGACACGAGAATTTTATATAATATACTATAAAGATAAGAGGACATTTTGAAAAATTCGTGCTTTTCTCCAGTCTGGATGGATAGGACTCTTGCTGTCTATATAATATCCATCCTGTATCCAATATCCTGTCTATATAATATCAGTCCATATAATAATAATTCTCTTCTCTTCTTAATAAACATTGTGACACGAGAATTTTATATATATATATATATATAGACAATTTATCTTGTTCTTTGACATGAGTAATTCCACTTATAGGTTACGGTGGATGGCAGATTATAGACTCCACCCCGCAAGAGGAATCAGAATCAGTGTATCAGTGTGGCCCAGCCAGTGTAGAAGCAGTTCGCCGTGGTGAAGTAGGGTTCCAATACGACACGCTTTTTATGTACTCACAGTTGAATTCCGAACTTTGCCACTTCCAAGAAGATGAATCATCAGACTGGGATTTTATTAGGGTTGCCTCAAATCAAACTCAGTAAGTAATCATTCATCTTGAATTATATAAACTTTAAGATTATAGTATGTTCAAAATGGTAGTATTTACGATATTACCTGAAGTTCTGTAGTTGGTGTTAAAGACAGGTATAGTGAAGGGTTACAGTTGTCACCAAAAAAAAAATGCAATTAATGAGCACCAGTTAGAAATGCACATCATGCCCAATTTGCATCACCTGTAGAAATGCTGAACAAACACCCAGAACTTTAAAATTGAATGTAGGACATATTAAACTAAGTTATATCAGTATATATGTTTTGTAGTAGAAGTATATCTACACTCCTAATGATTTCGATGAAATCGCTTAAATATTGCTATACCAACTTGTATACATTTTTAAATTCTAGGGTAGGACGTAAGATACTCACGAAGGCACCCGGTAAAGATGACGACGAAGGCGAAACTGATTTATTAGAAATCACGAGTGAGTACAAGTCTCCAGAGAGCACTCCTGCAGAGCGGATGTCCATCATCGCGTCCAGCCGCGGGTACCAGCGTCTGCAGCAGTACTACGAGAGCCCCGACCGCAGCAACGAGGATGTTACGTTTGATCTCATGGAGGTGGAAGCGATTCCTTACGGACAACCATTTGATTGTACAATGAATATACAGGTAAATTACTGTTTTATTAATGCATCTAAAGTGGAGAGAGCTGAGAGCTGTATTATATCGGCGTACCTACTTTGTAATTAATAAATAGATATTGTGTGATACTCAGACCTAAATAAACAAGGAAAAAAGTCAATTGCCATCCTCAAGGGTAAATGAGGATCGCGTATGAGATGGTATATTACAAGATGTAGTGAAGTGTCAGCAAATCAATTGATGTAATTAAATATACTGCTGTTTTATCTTCGCCTTAATTTTCCAGAATAAATCGCAAGACGACCGTACCATATGGTGTGTCCTGATAGCGTCATCGTCTTACTACACGGGCGGCGTAGCCTCACGGCTGCGTCGGGCGCAAGGCGAGTTCATAGTACGCGCTGGCCAAAAGGAGGTCCTCAAACTACACGTGACACCACAAGAGTATATGGACAAACTGGTGGACCATTCGATGGTCAAAGTACATGCGATGGCGTATGTCAAGCAGACGTCCCAGGCATGGTCTGAAGAAGATGATTTCTCTTTAAATAAGCCAAAGATGCAAGTGCAGGTAATTATGTTTAATCTTCATTTTGGCTAGGGCCAGTAAACTTCTTTATTGCAAAGGTCAAATCGTTCAACCGTATCTGTGTTAGCTGCAATGCAACCCGACTCTACAACCAACAAAGACCGTGACAACTGAGTCCACGATGATTTGATAAAATACTAAAAATTCTGTTGTCACTTTACTATTCATTTTCTGATTTTTCTCTTAGTTTCTTTGGTATTCTATAACACCCATTTGCTTATCATTAATATTTGTTGTAAAATTATTTTTCTTATTTGAAGGTGAGAAACCATCCTACCATAGGCCAGGAGAATGCCATCTCGTTCAGTTTCCAGAACCCGCTGGGTGTTCATTTAACTGACTGTTACTTCACATTCGAGGGCCCCGGCATACAGAGGCCGCGACAGGTAAATTACAAATTAAACAATTTCCTAATTTGACCAAATTGAAGGTAAAATTTAGGTTTGCTTGCACATTATGTCTTGGTCTTAATTAAAATAAGATGGAGGACAAGTCTAACGAAAACTTTAGGTTGCAGTTAATAGAATAACTTGAAGTTGAATTCAAATATAATCTTGGATCTAGCTTAGGCTTAAGCATAATTAAATATGAGACTGATTAGAGGATTAATATGGGTCGTATAGTATGGTCTCAAAAACATAGCTCCGAGAGTCACAAAGGAGCCGCTAAAGAACGCCATTGGTTATAACGTTCTCAATATGCCTAAATGTTATAGAGCGTGATTACTGGAAATTTCTGTGGCATTATTTCGCAATCAGAGAGTGTCAGAGATCTAAAGTACACTATGTGTAGCTTAAGTTTGCTGAAATGACAGTAGGCCAGCCATATACTTGCTTTACGAATTAGAACTGCATGACAGGAGATAGGCCTTTTTCAATTTATTAAGACACACTTACAGGAAGTAGGCGGTATTAGACGCAGTGGATTTTAGAGCACATTACACACGGATACTGTGGCTGAATTCTTCCTGCATAAATGTTGAGCGAGAGCCTTCTCTCTCTCGCTCATCATTTCTGCGATGTCATAGGTGTCGGTAACTAGTTATTAAAATGCTCTGCTTGTTCGTTGGTTAAATACAATAAATAATGTTATACACTGAAAATCTTATTATTATTTCTAGACATGAGATAGATATTTTATTTTTATTTCTAGATAAAGTTCCGGGACGTGAAACCCAACGAATTTGTTAATTATCAAGATAAGTTTATTCCTACGCGCGTTGGGGATTGTCATGTAGTTGTGACATTTTCGTCCCGTCAGATCGACGAGATCGTGGGCAGCTGTGGCCTCAACGTGCGGGGCTAGCTAAGCCCTAGGTCCCGAGACTCCTCGGGGCCTAGGGAAGATGAACCTTCTGGTCCTTCCCCTCAAACAATACACTACGATCGCTGTTACGAAGCCCATCTTCTGGCGTACCTCACACCCGAATGTCGTCTATATTTACAAGAAGAAGAGTTAGTGATACTGAAGTCTCAATTATGAATAACCCCTTCGGAACTAATAGATATGTAGAGAAGTGACTGAAAACTAAAGACAGAGTTAATATTGAAAAGGAAATAGTGTAAAATGGCCGATATTGATTTTACATTTTATTATCCTGGGCCGGACTAGCCACGCAGCGAAGGTAGCAATTGCTAAGGGCCCTGTTTTAATGTAAAGTCTAGATGGCCTACAGACCCCAAAGCTATTTGAGTGAGCTATTTCTCAAAATGATAGCAAATGGGGCTCCTGAATAGAATTTGCTACAGGCTCTGCGCTAGCTTAATCCGGCACCGTAGTCTCTTTTTTCTTAGGTTTTGCCAACTCCGGTTAACAGTGTATAGTTTTAAAGACTTTTATAGAACCGTATTCTCAATTTAACAACAAACGCTGCTATGAAAATGGATTTGATTTTGTAACCACACAATCACATTTAAAAAAAAAATTAAAAAAAAATCACAAATGCACAGAGTGATTTAATTATTAATTTACGTTTAAGTGAAATAAAAAACCGCTGCTTCGAGTGCCATTTGATATCATCAAGTTTTATTCATAAGCATTTATTTAAGCTATTTTGTTGATTCCTATTTTATACTTATACAAAGGTACTTTATATGATATAATGTATGCACTGTGTTTTGTGTTTTTGAGATCTCAAAAATAAAAATAATAGCAATATTGGTCTTTTATTTATTCTTTCTCTTTTTCATTAAATTTGTGTCACACTTTATGCTTGTATGCAGCCGAATTGGACCGGCACGACCGGGGAAGTACCTCTCGCTTACACGAGACCGACATAAAATGACAGCTGGGCGTTGCGCTTCGTGCGGTGTGAAAGTAGTAGAGGTGGCCCATGAAGGGGGCAGGATAGAGGGCGGCAGCCCATCTGTATAGCCTCTATGTGTCAATGGCCGCCGGTAATCATGAAAATGGCTTCAACTGCTCGTTTGCCCCCCTATACCATAAAAAAGCTTCTGCCCGCAGCTTCGCATGTGTGGATTTCAGACTTTTATTATGGAGGTTCTCAATTATTCTGAATGAAAGATTCACATCTCTTCCCCCGTAGGTGATAGCGTGATAATATGTAATCTAATACTTAATAAACTTGACCTGATAGTAATATTCATGCAACATGTGAAGTAAATCAATGCTATATCTTTTGAGCTTAGCCCGGACATACATACAGGCAAACAAACAAAAATTTAAAAAACCATATTTTTGGCTTCGATATCGTTTGCAGATAATGCCCTAAGTATTCTTTTACAAAATATTCAATGTACGTAGTGTTCGGAACCTCACGATTCCTGCTTTATCCCAGGGGATAAAATGTACTATAATCTAACTCAGCTACCTGTATAACAAATTTTATCAAAATCCGTTCAGTAGTTTCGGCGTGATTGACGTAGAAACATCCAAACAACATTTTTTCCTTCTTTTTATAATATTGGTGTGATTAATCGTATAATCAGCAGGCATTCCTGCAACTTTCCGCATTTTGAGTTGGGATCTATTTCATAATTTCCCCAGTAAAGTACGTGTGTTTCACAAATCACGTGGATAGATACATAGGTGTGTCCGTGTGAAAACATTAGTTTTAAAGGAAAAAAATCTTTAACAATATAATACATTAATAACCGATCTTGATTTGGTTGTTGTCTTTGTTTTTTTAATATTATTGTTAGATTGTTTTTTTCGGTCATCTGTTATTTATGTATCGAATCTGTAATAAAATATCAAATTATATTGGATACCTACATGTTTTTATAAAGATATTGTTGAGTTTTCTTAAAATTTATCGAATTGAATTTAAAGTAAAAAAAATAAGTCTAAGCATCTCTTTTGAATGCAACAAACTACGTACCTACTTGTCCTACACAAAAACACACACATACATACTCTCATAATGGCGATCTTTCTGTGAGGAAAAGTCAGTAATTATTTCTGGGAACTCAAAATGAAGAGATCTGAGGAAAAATTTAATAATTTAAATAGAAGACAATGCAATAATACAATAAGTATATGTATAGCAAAAATGTATACGTGTATACTAACTGTGTCCTGCGGTATCTAACTTAAAATACACGCCAAGGAAACCTTTGTTATCCTAATTAGTAATCCATATCTGTGCCAAATTTCACAGTACACAGTACTTTACACACATAAAACTATTTAATTAATTTAATGGATTAATTAAATAGTTTTATGTGAAATAGTAACAAACATAAACTTAAGCATTTATAAAATTAGTAAGAATACGGGACAGTATTTTTTTGTGATAAGGATCGTAGAAGAATGATCGTAGTGGTATGCAGCTCGTAGCGTAGCACAGCTTCGTAGCGCTCCGAAGCTGTGGTAGCTAGAGATTTTTTCCAGGATATACAGACGCGTTGCCCTTTTTTTCTCATGTCCCCCCCATGGGCCACCGGCTATTTAGAGGGTCCTAAAAGCAACATTACTCGAGATTGCCGAGACGAGCGTGTGTGTCGATCGCCGTAACCGATAAAATGACAGCAGGTTTGTGTAGCGCAGGCAGTAGGTAAAGGCAGTAAAGTGGATTCGAAATAATGATTGTTCAATTGTAAACTTTCTTTTTGTTATTTACAAAGAAACTCATGCCTATGCATTGTATGCATAGAATATAGCAATGAAGATATCAACAAGTTCTGTTCGACTTGTGAGTGTCCGACGACTCTTGGGAGGAAGGGATAAGGGGTATCCTGCTTATTGCATCCTCCATGTTACGGGATTACATAAAAACTGATTTTTATGTCAATTAAGATTGAAATTTGATATCAGTAACATCATGACATGGAAATTCATTTTATAGTTTTACGCGAAAGATTATAACTAACAGACGTTTAAAATATAAGTTAGTATTATGATATCCTTCAACGGGCTACACGAGGTCAACACACTTTACAGAATAATATATTTTAGAATATGACTAATTAGTTTTATCACTATGTTATGAAATAAAATTCCCCGCTGCATTATTATTAACTTTGTCTTATCTGTTGTACTTGTTACACCATTTATGTTTAAATTGTTTCTCATTTATAGACCTTAAGTTGGAACGCTTAAATAATGTTGGTTTTAAAACATAAGATAGCTTTAAGCAATAGATAGATATGGACCACAACTTTTGTTGTATGACTATAGTGATTTAAATATTTTTTTAGATTTCTCTTGCAATGTGGCAGGATACGCGCCTTTCGTTACTTCATTTTCGTTATAAATATCAAAATTGCCTGTTATGGACATCACATTCGCAACTCGCGAAATAATGGCAAATCAGCTTCTTTGGCTTTTATATGTTAGAAGGTGCAAGTACCTAAAAATTGAATATCCAAAGTATTATATTAATTAAGATAGGATTATCTCTCTTTTCTATATTTATAAAATCTCATATCACAATGTTTTAGTTTCCATACTCCTCCGATTCGTCTAGACCGATTCTCAAGAAATTTTGTGTGCGTATCGGGTACCTGAGAATCGACCAATATTTATTTTTCATATCGATATCTCCACTGAAGATTACCTTACTACATTTTACGGTACCTACTTCATAGGAGCACGCCACCAATGCGTCCGAATCGGACTAGCCACTCGTCCCAATCCTCGCCGCCGTCTGCTGATTCAGAGAAACGAGTGGAGGTCTCCCCAGCTGAGTTGCTCTTAGTCTTTCCTCTCCCCCCAAGCCTGTATGGGTAGCCCTGTCCGGGATAGCCTTGGGGATCACAGAGGCACGCAAGCCCCACCCAGGAAGATTTTATTTTTATTTTTCTTTTTAAAGCAGTAGTGTTTTTTTTATTCTTCCCCAGACAGAGTTATTTCGACTGTACTACCTTACACTAACATAATCAAAAGCCAAACAAGGACACTACCCAAAATTATGTAAGGCTGAAAAACCAATAACGCCACGATGATTAACGATGACGCATGTAAAACGGGAATATCTATGCTGAATTATTATAATTGTTATTATTTATCAAACATAGTTGTATTGGATCGACATAATATGAATAATTGTTGACGTACGTATATGAGATGTATAAATCTTTAAAATTTTCCTTATAAAGTTAAATGCACATCCAGTTACAGACAGTTTAACAATAGACATATAAAATCAGTCATACATATAAATCAGTTAAATTAAATAGCGCGTTCATATAGATTTAAACAATTCAACTGAAAAGTGGTCTTGAATAACATTTTTCTAGATTGTGATTCTCTTATTTTCTTTGATAATTAGTCCGTAAACGAAAAACCAAGATTTTCTTCTGTTACAAACCAATACAAACATGGTAGTATTTGGTAAGTTTTTGGAATATCTAAACCAAAATGAATTTTAACCGAGTTCACTAAGAGTTTCTCAATTCGACTGTATGTTTTCTTGTGTGTGATTACGTCGTCAATTATTAATTAAGAACTGATTTTCAAAAGCTTATTTCATTTGGAAGGACATACTCCTTAAGTGACGCCATTGCAACCAAATCAATCATCTAATAATCTGATCCCGCAGAAATCGAGGGCAACCCTCATGATAATTGTGTAATACTAGCTGCGCCTCGCGGTTTCACCCGCGTAAATTTCGACTGCGTGGAAAATAAAAAATCATCCCCAGAGCATCCTAAAGGAATTTTTTTTGGGATAAAAACTATCCTGTGTTAATCCAAGTTACTCTCTATGTGTGTGACAAATTTCATGGAAATCGGTTCAACAGTAATTTTGTGTGAAGAAGTAACAAACATACATACAAACTTTCGCATTTATGATATTTATAGGATATGTTTACAAATGCATAATATGTGTTTTTTCATAAACTTTCTAATGTTATTTGAACATCTCCATCTGCTAGTCGTCATCTTGTGACACTGGAGTTGATGATCGAAGGTTAGGTCTGTAGGTTAGACATTAATTCTTTGAACATGGTCTATAACTAGGAATATTTGGACTGTTAGTCTTATTCTTCACAACCTTCAAAAATTCCGGTGGCTCATCGAGGTGGGAGGAGAAAGGAGGGCAGCGCATCTATATAGCCTCTAGGCGGATGTTTGTGGGCGTCGGTAGTCATGAAAATGGCTCCGGCTGCTCGTTTGCCCTCATATATCACAAAAAAAAACAATAGATATTTAGTATATGATGATATTCAACAAGTTGCCGCTTAAAGTGAAAAAAAAAAACGAAATAATTAAACCGATATAAGTTATCAGCTGAGCCTCGCGGTGGCAGCCCGCCTGCCTGTACACAGGCAATCGTTTATTCAGGATAAAATATTTTACATTAATCCAGACAGTAAGCTCATAGCTATAGCCAGTTTAAGAGCTAGAGGCAGTGCTATGCTGCAAAACAGCCGAAGTACGTCGGCACGGCCGGGTCTTCTCGATCACATGACGCCTTAAAAGTGATTGGCTGTGTTGTCGCGTTTCGTGCGGTTTTTGGGTAGCCTGCGCTTGTGTAAGGGAAGAGGTGAAGGAACGAATCTGCATACATGTTAATGGGTGATGATCGGTTGTCCTCCTATGCTATAAAAATTGTGCCAAAATTGTTTTAGAAGTTTTTGTGGAAAAAAATAACAAACACAAACTTGAGCTTTATGTACAATAGAATCTGTTCACACAAGAAGCAATGATATATATGTTCTTACAAATATATCATTGCTTCTTGTGTGAACAGAAAGCAGATAATGGTACCGTATCCGATTGTCCCCAGAAGACTGACTGCTCGGCTGTACCGAATAAAAAAATATAATGATCGCTTACCATCTTCAACTGTACTATATAATAATAATAATAATAATAATAGGTACATCTGCCAAATACATAGCTTAAGAGAATACTTGGCAATAACACATCTCACGCCAGTTCTCTACAGGCAACTGAAAATACTTCACAATCTATACATATAATAAATCTGTAGAAGGGTCAATTCTGTACATTGAAAATATTGAAAAAATAAATAGTAGAGGGTGTTACTAGATCGATACCAAACCCAAATATGCGATTAAAAAATTTTTGTCTGTCTGTCTGTCTGTTTGTATGTTCAGGCATCACGTGAAAACTGACGGTTCGATTTCTATGAAACTTGGTATAAATAAACCTTATTATCCTGGGCATAAAATGATACTTTTTATCCTGGAAAAATAAGTAGAAAAAAAAATCGCGAAGACCGACATCCGCGCGGACGGAGTCGCGGGCGGAAGCTAGTTGTTAATAATTGTCTTCCATCAAACTTATTATACAATAACTTCGATTCGTGTATTTCGTGTATATACCTACACGAATACACTATTGTCTAACCGTGTATGGGTACAAATCACACAACTTGACCTGTACAATAGTAGTCACCTTTTATATGGTTCTATTGAGAGGTTTTTTCTTCGAAGTAGATTCCAAAGGTTTCAATATGACATACATTTTATTCAAAGAATCACATTCTCCATTAAATAACAATTTACTATGAAAATATAGTACGTGTTCGGTACGAGGATGTTTTTTTTATGTTTTTTCCGCTTAAACTTATTTCTCGTCTAATTTTTTTTGCACCTGGCAGATGTATGGCATGATTTGTATCGGTAAAACACTTAAACCAAAGTGACAAAACAAGACCAAAATCTTTCTTTTAATATCTTTCTTCTTCTTTCTTTTAATACATAAGTTCTGTTTTACTTCGTGTCATAAGCCTCAAACAATTAGACAATGAATAACGGTTAGAGAGGGTAGTTAGTTCATGGATAGAGACGGTCTTTGAAGAGACCGGTTATCCGCACTGTTGTCTGTATCTTTTCACCCGTCAGGGTGTGAAGGGCTCCGGCCATGGGCCTCTCCATGAGCCAAACATTCACGACAGCGCCGAAGCCGTGTCTGCTACCGCGCGCGAGCTTTCCCGACGTCAGAGTAGGGTCTGAGGAACCATGCGGTCTCTCTGGCCTTGATAAAGCTATATTGGGGTCTCTTCGCTTAAACAGCAAACACCTCTGAAAAAAAGCTATCGGCGGCAGGGGAGGGCAACGTAACCAGTAATTCTTATAGATAGGGTTTTAGTGTGTAGATTTTCACTGCGAGAGTTTCACACATACCGGACTCAATCGTTATATTCCAAGGTGCAGAAGAATTTCTATAATTGTGATATGAAATATAGCGGTATGCACATAGCGTATCTAGTGTTTTGGATTATGGTTTAGATTCCTTTCAACACTCACCTGGAAATACATAGATATCTATGGTGCTTCCTATCTGCGATAAATCGTATGCAGAGGCAACTATTTTCATTTTAAGAGTATTAATTGAATTTATTATTCACGAATACAATTTGTAATAAAATATAGAAAATACATAAAATATATGAAATGTAGGTCAATTTTTACGATTTAGGATGAGTAACATACAAAGTGATTCAATATTGTAATGAGAAATTTTTGAGCGTAATTCTCTCGGGGATCCCTTAACGGAGCGCGAATTGATGTAATGAGTAATATATAACTAAAGTTTATGTGACGGACAGACAGACAGGCGAAAGACTAATTACAGTGTACACGTTTTCAATAAATTTAATAATTTTAATAAAAATAAATTTAATAATAATATATAGATATTATTTATTGGTAATGTCGACTTCTCTGATCTTAATTACAGTGTTTGTGCTAAAATACATAATTTAATAGTGAAAATTATTTTATTTTATTAAGAGTTAAATTTTATTAAGTGTCGAAAATATTTGTATCGTTTTAAAATGGGAGGAGTTAAGAGCAAACTTGCAAAGTGTAAAGCATTGAATTGCTGCTGTAAACGACAGGAGGAAAACGACGATTCCTCCAACTTTAATTTACCTCGACCACCCTCATTTAGTTTTAATGGTAAGTCCTGTTATATGCGTAATATTCACATATTTTTTGGTTCGTATTTAATAAATAAATTACATCTTAATTTTTTTGTATTATTCTTAAATTTTATTTTGTTATATTTCTCGCTCAGAGTGGATAAATAGACCTACCTACACAGAACTTGAAAGCTCGTGAATAAGTTTTTTTTTATAAATTATCATTATTATATTTATGTGTTGATACTTTTTGATTTTTCATATTTTAAATTTTAAATAATATAATATATTAATATTTAAATGAAAAAAATACAGTACGTGCCACTGTAAGTACTTTATGGCATCCATCTCGTCACTTGGCGTCAATCTAAGGCTTGTGTGAGGCTGGTCGTATCCGTAATTCTGAAAATCCTTCCACCGCATTAGGAGAATATGTTTGCTATTTTCCGTGGAGCTTTGCAGGGAGAGAGTGTTGCCTACATCTCGCATATTGCTGGACGTCTGTTCTCAACAAAAGGCTTCGACTGCTCGTTTGCCCCTAATATGTCTATACTACCTATTATTATAAAGAGGTAAAGATTTTACCTTTGTTTGTACGGTTAATCTTTGGAAATACTATTTCGATATTCGATCCGTTTCGATAGCTGAAAGCTACATTATTTAAGGAGAAAGGCTAGATTTTCGTGGAATTATAAGCGGGTGAACCACAGGACGCAGCTAGTAATAAGATTTTGCCTATGTATATAGCTCCATAATACTGAGCTCCCTATTAGATAAAGAATTTTTATAATCTTATTAGATTTCGTGAATTACCTTTTACTAACAAACAAAATTAGAAAATTTACCCTTTTATAATATAGTATAAGTATAGAAGATTGTGCGAATTAGGAAACCCTTTTACTTTTTTTCAGGTTGTACCGATGAATCGAGGGAGGAGGATCTAACTGTTAAAGAAATCGACTTGTGTTTCGAAGAAAATGGTGAAGACCATCATACCAAAAAGTTCAATCTCATGACAAAAGACGTTGACAGATGTCTTGTAATTAGACGAGGCCAGCCCTTCATGATGAAGATTTTACTTAACAGACCCTACAATAAAAACAGCGATGCTGTCTCTTTCATTTTCCATGTTGCAGGTTTGTGAAAATTATGTATTTGAGAACGACAAATAACGATTTTAAAGTGTTTGATTACAAGCACTGGCAACAAAATAATAACAATGGCAATATAATAATATCAGTGGCAACGTAATAATAATAGTGGCGTAACAACATGGTGGCTAGATGACTAAACAGGCTCCTGACCAAAGGGAACCCCCGATCAGAGAGGGCCTTAAGCAGACGTTAACATTTATTTGTTAATCTTTGTTGAGAAAAGACTTGTTCTACCTATGAATTTAGCACGGGCCTCAAACAGTTTCATTATGATAGTGAATCATCATCATCTTCAGCAACCAGAAGACATCCACTGCCAGCGCCACAGGTCACGTCATAAGCTGCTTGCACCCAGTAGCCCCCGCGACTTTTTTACTCTACTGAATAATAGTCCAAGTAGCGGTCTTAAGAATTAATATTTTGTAGATGAATTAGCATTGACAGATATGTTGCTCTGTGGTAAACGTAATGTATTCAATATTCGTGTTTTGCCTTACACCCTGAGCTTGTTCTTTAACTGTCTTGTATATGTTCTTCATTTCCTTTCAATCCATTAATTTCCCAATCTCTATATCAACTTGCCCCTCTGGGCTCTACCTGGCTACAACTTTGAAAATATCAAATATTTGTAATATTTCCATTAACAGACGAACAAAGGCGTGGGCCGTCCAGTAATCGGTCTGCACCCGTGCCGCTTCTGGAGAAAGGAAATGTAACGAAAACTTGGTGGTCGGCTGTCTACGAGAGCCAGACGGACAGCCGTCTTGTCGTGTCCGTGACTCCTGCAGCGGACTGCGTTGTGGCTCCGTGGCAAGTTGAAATAGACACCAAGGCGTACGGGGGCCGTTCCTACAGCCACGTGCACCCACTACCCATGTACGTGCTGTTTAATCCATGGTGTGAAGAGGACGATGTTCATATACCAGGTATGTTAGTCATTTATGCATAGATTTACATGTACATTCCCACTTTTAAGCCAAATTTTAAGACTTCCTGAAACTGAACCTGAAACTTGCAAAATCTAAAACACCCTCAGCATATGCCCTAAACAAATCTAAGAACGAAATCCTACTAATATTATAAATGCGAAAGTTGGTATGTTTGTTTGTAAAGTTGGTATTCCTTCACGCAAAAACTGTTGAACCGATTTTCATGAAATTTGGCACACCCATAAAGAGTTACTTGGATTGACACAGGATAATTATTTTTTTTATGATGCCGAAAAATGTTCCTATGGGATGCCATGGGATGATTTTCTATTTTCCACGGGATCGAAATTTACGCGGGTGAAACTGCGGGGCGTAGCTAGTTTTCTATAATGTAAGAGCTAGGTCTACATGAAAATGAGCCTGAAAGTATTAAAGTATATAAGTAATAGATCTAATGATACAATAAGTGTAAAATTAGACAAGGCTTGAAGATAATATTGTACGGGGTTAAGAGACAATGCTATTGCTGCATCACATTCAAAGCTTGCTTACATGATCGTTATGATAAAGCGAAAGGTCGGTCATAAGATCAGTTCAGTGACTGCTGTTAGAGTTCGAAGGCACATTGTAGGGAAAGGATATTTTGGTGAAAGCGGGCAATGCACCTGCATTATCTCCATGGTAACTATCAAAAGGCTACTGCTCATTTGGGTATAAAGCTGTATTTTAGAACTTGAGTTTATTATCTTTTATAGAAAAAATAATAATTTCGTTTAAAAATATACCATTCCCTATTTTTATTTTATTAACTGCGATAATATTACATATAATTAAAGTGCAAAAAGCGTGATTGTGGTTTATTTTAATATTGTAACTGTTAATATGCTATGTAAAACACTAAAAACTGTTGTTATCAATTTGTTAATATAATATTTTGTTTTAGATGAAACCCATAGACAAGAATATATTCTTGAAGATGGAGGAATCATGTATAGGGGTGATGCGAATATATACAAACCCACTCCTTGGCACTATGCACAGTTCGATAAAGATATTCTCAATTGTGCTTTGTATTTAGTCAGAGAAATTGGAAAGGTAAGCATATTGGGGAGAGAGGGAAATAGAACTATGAGACGTAACAAGGCTAAGCGGAAGAGAACTCCTATGGTTTTAAAACATGATCAGCCAAAATAATGAAATCCTCAGTGTGACGTCAGATAATAAAGCGCTTGAAGTTCACTTTAGACTCGTTAGGTAAAAGATACAACCTGCAAACGAAAGAGATTATTAATTTATAGTACTTGTCAAGAAAAATCAGACAAGTCCAAACATTATTGGGAAAATTCATTACATAACTCAAATTTTTGCCACCATATCAGCTCGATCATTCCATTATATTCATCACACACTTTCATCCAACTTACATAAGAACGTTGAACTAAATTTCAGTATAATTGGACACGTATAATGGGCCAAATCCAGCTAGAATACTATAATCTAGTAGCTACTACAGCTCGACTTAGGGACCAGTAAAATTAATATAAAGATTATTGAAATAATGAAAATTTTAGGTCAAGGGTAGAGCGAGAGGCGATCCCATCGTAACAGTTCGGGGATTATCCGCAGCTATCAACGGAAATGACGACAGTGGAGTATTGTGGGGAAACTGGTCCCCAAATCCTCGTGACTACGATGATGGGACTGCTCCCTACGAATGGATCGGATCGCTGGACATACTTCAGAAGTATTATAGACACAAAGAGCCCGTGAAGTATGCCCAGTGTTGGGTATATGCTGGTGTTTTAACCACAAGTAAGTTATTTGATAGGTACGATGTCTTTGTTTCTTAAAAGAAACCTACTAGTAATTCTTCAACGTATCTGTAAAACCTCAATGTCTATGTGCGTAGGTAGCCATGAAAGTGGCTTCGACTGCTCGTTTTCCCTCTTATCCTATTTAAAAAAAACAATGAATTGTTTAAATTATTTTTATAGCAAAGACAGTCAAATTAATACTGATTTCTGATTCCAAACTGCTGATATTACGAGATAAACAATCACAAGAGCTATGTGCACTTGTTCCAAAACTTACAATTATTTGTGTAAAGTTTGCAGAGCTCTCGGTATTCCATGCAGACCAGTCACTTGTTTCAATTCTGCGCACGACAATGACGGTAGTTTGACAATCGACGAAATAATTCAATGTGATGACAATGGAAACATTGAGAACTTTGGACTTGATTCTGTTTGGAACTACCACGTTTGGAACGAGGTAAGTAGCACTTTTAAATTTATGAAGATGAAAACAAAAAAAAATAGCACAAGCTATTTTTTATATAGGTTGTAATTTTTATTAACCTTTTCCATGCTTATTTTTATTAGGTTTGGATGAGCAGGCAAGATATTGGTCCTGAATATAATGGATGGCAGATAATCGATTCAACTCCTCAAGAACAGTCTGAAAATATGTACAGATGTGGGCCGGCGCCGCTGACGGCTGTGTACAAGGGAGAGCTGAACAAGCCTTATGATGTTACCTTTGTATTGGCTGAAGTAAACGCAGACAAAGTAATTATATATCGATTAAATAGGTTTATTGGTTATAAGATAGGTTGACGATAAAATAAGAGTTTTTAACGAAAAATCACACGACTTATTCACTGCCGTCGTTGTCAAAGTAAACGAAACTCAATTCGCATAGCATTGGAAGTCTTTGATAAAAGAAGGATAACTACTAGTATTATTCTCCTTCTTGAGTCGGTATCCTCATTACTGAGGGTCGTGATACCCTTGCTGGGCTGTAATTCTCTTCTTCACAATATTCGCCATGTGCTTATGTCCTCGGCAGCGTGGAGAGCGTCGTGCAGCTTAGAGTTTAACACAGAGCGAATCTGGTCGGACCATCTTGTGGGAATACGACCTCTTGGGCGCTTGCCTTACAATTTACTTACTAATATTATAAAGGACAATTAGTAATAGTGATATTAATTAATTGATGATAACAAAAGGTAGTAAGAGGTAGAGGAATGCTGTACTGTAGCTGTGCCGGCACGGCTGGTGTTCCCATCGCGTACACGAGACCGGTGTAAAGTGGGTCAGTCAAGTCAAGTCGGTCAAGTCATCAAAGTGCTCCGACTGTTTCTTTTGCCCCATATGCTATATAAAAACGTAACTGTATTACTTCAGTATTTCTATTTACAGGTAACGTGGAAATCTACCGGTCCACAAAATCCATTGAAATTTATATCACGTGACACGAGCTCCATTGGAAAACATATATCAACTAAGGCAGTTGGTACCATGGGGAGAGAGGTGAGAAAGACACAATAAAAACAACTTTAATAAGCACTATTTATTGAAGAACTAGCTTCCGCCCGCGGCTTCACCCGCGAGTATTTCGGACTTCAAAAATGATTCAAAATTTTAACTTATTATGTTATTCTGATATGAAAGCTATATTACTGTAAAGTTTCATGAAAATCTATTTAGTAGTTTTTGTGTGAAAGAGTAACAAACATCCTTACAAACTTTCGCCTTTATAATATTAGTAGGATTTTACAATCCCGACGTTTCAGTAGCTTCACAGCAACCATGGTCACGGGTGGACATCATTATTACACAATGGTATTACAATGTGTAACATACGGAAATGACATACGTTTTATAAACACCATTTTTTTTCGGTTTTTTCGATTTTACTTACCCGTAAAAAAACTGGTGGTACACTCTTGAAGGCTTTTCGTTTGAGTGGATGCCTTGCCAGTAAACCTTAGATGTCATAAAAGTAATCCATCACGACGATTTAGTAGGAGTGTATTTTTGGCAATATGTTATTACGGTCTTATGTGCTTCGCGTGATGCACGCTTTTCCTTACTTTATTTTTGTTTTATAGGACATCACACATCTATACAAAGACCCAGAAGGCAGTTGTAAGGAACGAGAGACGTTTGAGTCGGCGCTGAAGCAGGCGGGGAGTCAGTTCTCGAGGTTCTATCTCGAGGATGGCTTCGGCGATGTTGAATTTGATGTGGAGTTGCGTGACGATGTTGTCGTAGGACAAGATTTTCCTGTGGTAAGCACTGAATGATTTTCAATCATATATGATACCATATTATTTTTGATTTTTGAGATTAGAGAAAAATAGCTTGTCGTAAATATTGATGTTGATATTTGAAACACCATCAAGCTCTTAGGAACCTCCCTAAGGTTATACAACTATTTTTGTTCAATGATTTTTGAAAGTTTATTTGATTTTTTTATTTTATTTGATTTTATCTACAAATGAAAAATATTATTAGAAATGTATTAAGTTTTATAAACTCTACGCGCCAAAGCAGAGAGTGGGGTTAAAGGTGAAGCGGCCCATACGGCGGTGGTAGATGAAATTTTTGACGTTCAAAAAGCAATTTTTTAAAGTCTATTTTATATAAAAATAAAATTTTGATTTTGACACGCCTTTGAACATATTATGTTGACTCACTTGGTATGAAAGGTTCACATTGAAGTAATGTATGATTTCTACAGAAAGGTTTTGCATCGCATCTTATATTTATAGAGCAATTTCCCAGCTTCGGTTATTATTTTAATTATAAAGGTAATTAATAAATAAATAATATTTCAGATTCTTCATATGAAAAATCGTTCATCATCAGAATATAACATTAAGGGAGTTCTGAGAGTAGACTCTGTCACGTACAGAGGTGTGATGGGAGCTAACGTCAAGGAACAAGAAATTGATTTGCTTCTCGGGCCCGAAGAAAAATCAAATATTAAATTACTAGTAACTTTTGAAGAGTATTACGATAAATTATCAGAAGAGGCATGTTTTTATTTATTATTACAAAAAAAAGTAGATAGAGATTGTGTACAACATAGGTAATCAGTTATTCGCATGGATGTCTACACCTATATAGGTGTATATTCGATATAAAGATCAGTGGTACTTCTATATATAAATAAAAATAACGGTCCAAATAAACCAGATGAACCAGATTTTAAGTTAAACTCATTAATGTATATTTCTTTATCTAATGTAGTATTTAATTATCACACATTAATATTTACAGGCTGCCTTCAAAATAATCTGCAGTGCAAACGTACCGGAGAGAAACTTCGATCATATTTCTAAAGATAACTTCAGACTTCGTAACCCCGACATTAAAGTTACATACGATGGTGAAGCCGTGGTGAATCAGCCGCTCACCTTCTATTTGGAGTTGAAGAATCCCTTGCCAATTACATTGACGGACGGAAAGTTTTATATCCAGGCTGGGGGTATGAACCAGCAGTTGACTCTCCAAGTTGATGAGGTAATTTAATAAATTTAAATGTTTCTATTGCATTGGCTATTTTGGGTGTCTTAGATGAAGCTTAGATGAATGTTCATAAAGTAGTAAAATATCTTCTTTGCTACTAGTGGGTGGCGGGATGCGTGTAGAAAAGAAAATTAACTCTAAAGTAAAATCTCTCTCTAAGGTAAAATAAAAAAGTGTGTGCTTTAGACCAACTGAAGTAAAACTTAATTATTGACTTTCACTACCGTACTTGCAAGGACATAACATGTCATATGTTATTTATATTTTTTTATACAAAAAAGTTTCATTTAAATCGAATTTGAATTTTAAATTTGGGTGACAACTTCCATTGGCCTCACCCGATGTGGGATTTTTGTAACGCTCTCGTCAGCTTACTCCCCATATCAAGCGCGTGTATAGAAGTTTTACTTCAAAAACATATAAAGTAGACAGGACAGTTGCTGCACGTCGGGTTTTTGTATATTTCACGTGGGTGTATCGTATGTGGATCTAAGCAAACAGAAACAAGCAGAGGATAGCGGAGAGTCAGCAGAGGCGAGGAGTTCGGAATTTATTACATATTAGACTTCTAGCTGTTAGCCACGGCTAATTGTCTCGACTGCGTACTCTATTGTTTTGTTTATTGTAGCATACACGTGCTATGATAAACCCAATAATACATACGCAAGTTATAGTCTAGTCGAAATGTTCAAAATGGTGTTAATTCTTGATAAAGGTCCTAAAAATATGAGCGATAGCTCATTGGATTCGGAATGACGTCTAGAAAAAATGTTTTGAAGG
>LUGF01025751.1:120482-149031 GCA_001625245.1 Calycopis cecrops
GTAAAATCCTTCAAAACATGTTTTCTAGACGTCATTCCGAATCCAATGAGCTATCGCTCATATTTTTAGGACCTTTATCAAGAATTAACACCATTTTGAACATTTCGACTAGACTATTATATATACCTACATACACAAATTAAACATGAATTATTCAGTGATTTTATTAGAATTTAATATCTCGGTGGTGCATAGCAGCTGGGCTACACCTAGCTGCACTCTATTTTCTTGGCTTGTCTAAGTCATTGCAATCTTGTACTGTCTCCCGCTTTGACTGGGGAGGAAAATTGGAATCTCTTCCTACTCCTACTTTTATATCATCTGATTAAATTCGTTGCGGGTCCCAAGACAGTTTTAGTAGTTTAGTAGCTTAGCTTTGCCCTAGGGCTCCCTGAGATCATATCAAAGCGTCGGTGCCGTTAAAAAAAATACACAAGTTATGAGTATGTTACGTCGAGCGTACTTCCGTCCCTTAAGGCACAAAGTAAAACTCATGTGTTTTAGGTATTCTGGTACCTACATACTACCTAGGACTGCCTCGTGGTCTAGTGGTAAGCGTGTTCAATCACAGACGTGAGGTCCCGGGTTCGAATCCCGGGTCGGACCGAAAATTGTTATTGGGATTTTTCAATTTCTAATAACAGTCCGGAGTCAGGAAGTTGGCGGTGATACACCCCCGTGCCTCGGAGAGCACGTTAAGCCGTAGGTCCTGCGCCTGATTTCTCACCGGTCGTGTCAGACTGCCGTCCCATCGGAATATGAGAATGAGGGAATAGAGACTGCACTTGTGTCTGCGCGCACACTCGTGCACTGTAATATGTCCTGCGCAAATGGCTCTTCTATATAGATGGGTCTTCTATATAGACGGCCGCCGTAGCCGAAATCGGCTAGGATAACATTATTATTACTACCTAGATATATCAATTAGTTGCTATTAAAATCCGACCTTCCGTTAAGACGGAATAATTTAATAATTTTGGTATAAAATATTGTTTTCATATAATGAAAAATTATTTTTTTAGGACGTGCCGTCGGGATCTACAGCCAGAGCGGATTTCCAGATTGTCCCCGTGGCAGGAGCTGGCGGTCGTCAAATATCAGTCAAATTCACGTCGAACGAGCTAAAGGACGTTGATGGTTTCTTTACAATCGATGTAGCAGATTCAGATTATACTGGTACAATCTATTAATAAACCTTATGTCTGTTATTCTGATCTCTCCTATAGGTAGGTACTACAAATGTTAATAAAAAAACTAAAAATAAATTATTTATGGTGAGCGAGCTTTATTTATTTTTTTAATTACCTTTTGTCTGTTCTGGTATGTCCAGGAAGAAATATTAGACTATTCATGTAACTATGTACAATGTACATTTCATAATATGGTGTGTAGAGATGCTTCGCGATCTCAGTCAAGTTAGTAAATCGAGGCGATTTAGCAGCAACACGACCTACTCCATGGGCCACCGGCTACTTACCTCACGAAATGCGACAGCACAACGTGATAGTTACGCCGGTATCGTGTAAGCGAGAGGTACCTCCCCGGTCGATCCAGCCTAATTCAGCCACATATTGTATGCACGCAGTGTGGCACTACCTCTCACAAAACGCCATGAAGTTATTTAACATATTCTATGAAGTTATTAAAATATCTCACATTATCTCATTTTAAAGTGTGTTGCAACGGGAAATGTTTGGAATTTGTACATAAATAGCGCGCGAAACGTGCTTCAACTAAGGTTGCTCCGAAATATGCACTTGTTTAATAACAGCGATCATTTGCAGAAATGTATTGTTGCCAACTGTTATTAAAGTCGTAGTTCTATGAAGTTCGATTTGATACTTTACATGTGCCAGCGAAAATGAATTTAATTGGAAAAATAAGTTTGTAATTATTGACACTGTCTCTCACTAATTGCACCAGCACAATCGAGAAGGATATCTCAGTTACACAGCACCGCTCTAAAGTGACATCCATGTGGCGTTTCGTGCAGCTTGTGAGTAGCCGGTGGCCCGATGGGGGAACGGCAGGAAAGAGGAACTCTATGGTTATGGGTAGGCATGGAAAGCCTTCGATTGCTCGTTGGCCCTTAAACGATATAAAAATAACAGTTACTTAACTACTAATTAATTAATTAATATATATATAAATTGAAATTAGTCACAAATTGTATAAAATAATAGGTATTTAACGAAAATTATAATATAGAGGTAATATAGAGGTAATGTATGGAGGTATGCAGATTGCAGGTCCAATCGTCGCTGAAAAAACACTGGCTCACCGATACATAAATGTTTCGCTGTCAATTACTTCTATCGACGATATCTCAAAAACTATTAATGTGATCGATATAGTCTAAAGGGTAATTTTAATCTGTATTATATGCCTAAGCTAAGTAACATATTCATTTGGACGCACAGGGCAAATTTTTTAATGATATTTATAGATAGCACATGCCTGCACTAACTAAATAGCTATAATAAAAATAAATGTTGCCTTGTCCATATCTTAGGAGCTTTTTCGTAAGTGTAGGTTAATTATTCCTGACGACTAATCGTGCAAAGTAAAATTTAAAAGCCAAATATGAATATAGTACTTAGTCTTACCATAAATACTGTTACAATTAAAAATAAAAAATATTACATTTGAATTTGGAATCTGTCATTTCTATACGATTGTTCATTGTGATTTCTCGTTTTGGCGCCAATACATTGAACAATATTTTGCGATATTAAAATGGAGTGAGGGGATAAAGAGAACAGAGTCGCTGTGATTGCATTACACAAAATAGGTATGGAGCCATATGCAATTTTTAAAACTCTCCATATGCTTGGTATTAGTCAAATGTGTGTGTAACTGGCCATTAATAGGTGTTTGCTTGTGTGTGTCCTGTGTTTTTTTATTTGTTGTAATTGCAGCCTATAAGAGACGCACTGGTCATTTCTTTACTGATAAATTAGAAACCAATAGGGTGGTAAAATCGAAACAACTTCTAAAGCGGTACGCAAAGAGAGGTCACACGGAAATTTTGTTTTTTTTTTTTATTTTTATGGTATAGGAGGGCAAACGAGCAGTTGTAGCCATTTTCATGACTACCGACGCCCATAGACATCTGCATAGACTACAGATGCGCTGCCCCCCTTTCTCCTCCCACCTCCGTGGACCACCGGCTACTAACACACCGCACGAAACGCGACAGCACAGCTGTCACTTTACGCCGGTCTCGTGTAAGCGAGAGGTACCTCCCCGGTCATGCCGGCCCAATTCGGCTGCATGCAAGCATGCAGCGTGGCACTACCTCGTACAAAATTTTTACAGAATTTTTTTACAATTCAGCAATATACACACATACAAAAGCATAAATACGGTCAGTATTTATACTTAAGCTTTAAGAAAGCTTCCTAATTAGTCGACAGAGTGCAACGTGGACATAATCCGAGTTTAGCAATGGTTTGGTGGGGTGCTAGCTATAAAAGAGTGACTGAGCCATATTTTTGTAAAAAGGTATCAAAATATCGGCACAAGTGTATCAAGACACCATTTTTGAGTAGGTTGTTAAGCCTTAATAACACCATGTTCAATAATCAAGTATGGCCCTTCCAGTAAGACTCGGCGCCGGATCATACAGCTCGGTCCACGCAGTCTTGATTGGAGGCGAACGTCTCGGACTTCACCAGAGCTGAAGACTGGCCTTCGTCTAGTCCCGAGCTTAATCCCTTAGATTCATGCTCAGTTTTAGATAGTACAGCTTGCTCTAAACGACATGATAATTTGGAGTCCTTAGGGACACGAACGTATAAAAAACGTTCAGTTTAGTCTTATCCATAGTCCCACCAAAAATGCTCTATAAAAAACTAGCCAGGTCTCGATGGAGCTGCTTGTTTATCTCTTAAAAGTAATAAAATCTAGACAAAGTCGTGTGAAATAATTTGATTACTTTTAGGAGATAAACAAGCAGCTCCATCGAGACATGGCTAAGTTTTTTTACAGAATGTTTTTGGTGGGATAAAAGTATACAAGAGCATAGATATCGAAATTAGAAATGAAATTCGCTATGCCCGCAACACCTAATATAGTAAAATGTTTGATTTTGTTGAAATAAAAAACAAATATGATTTGTACGTTAGATATTTTCTTCCACGTTCTGCCGATATGGTTGGTAGATAATACCCAACGCCTCAATTAGGAGACGCAAATAATCTTTTGGTATTGGAGCCCGAAATGAAAAGAAGATTTCACTTCAAAAATGTTTGCAGACATAATATCGATAACCTTTAATGCCGATAAATGTTCCGCGGTTCAGAAGAAGTTTAGGAAAAACTTTAGGACCAGATAACATTTACCTAGATGATTTAATTAGCGGAAAGCTATGAGGCCTTATCAATGCTTCTAAAAGTATTAATCCAAATTATTGGCGAAAATTTGTCTAATAAAGAAGAAAATTTACTAGTACTAATCTAAAAAAGCATTATGCAAAATAGTGTGATGAATTGAGAACAATCAGTTTAATGACTTAAGGAGCTTGATCACAGATTACTTAATAGTTACTACGCTTGATCGAGTACTTCATGATTGCATGTTTGAAGTGTTACAAGACATTGACCTTGACAACAAGGACTTCTGATTCATCAGGAAGTTGTGTTGGAATGAACATGCCATTGTAAGTGTTGATTGAGAAGACTCCGCTGCTATTGGTATCCAAAGAGATTTAAAACAGGGATGTACATGGGCGTAGATAGTCATTGGAATGCTGGACTGTTTTTTTTTCAGAAGAAAAAACCAGAAGAAAAGTTAAAGAAAGATTATCATTTCCAGGCTAGGCTGAATGACCTATGGAATACCGATTTAGTAATAATGACGCGAATCGAAATGGCATGTAGTTGCTTGCATTACAATGAGGATTCTATGCAGTCGTAGCATGAACGTCAAGCTATGTATTTTGTTTTGCTTTATCTGGCCCATTACACTGAGCACATTTGATACTTGGCCCATAAAAATACCTTCGTACAGAGCAGGGGTTCTCAAAGTGTGCAACGCAGCGCCCTGGTTCGCAGTAAAAAGTAAAGATGGGCGCCGTGAGTCGAACCACATAATTATATTCGCGAGAATCTTTTTGGGAGCACACGTCGGTAAAGAAAATGGACTCGGTAAATTTTTCGACCAAAATAACATATACTAGATTTTTCATCACATCTATTCGAAAAGAGGCAGTTTGATCCTCGTAAACAGGGAGCAAAATAGCTCTTTGATCCCTAGGGACGGAAAGTGATTAGAATTTGGAACGTGGATAAAATCGTGTGTCAAAGCCCCAATGACCAGATAAGAAATTAATTACTATCCGGCCACACGGGTGTCATGGAGTCATGACGTCAAGGTGACCTTGATGTCATGAGGCCATGACACCCGTGGAGCCACACCATTTCGAACATTGTATGAACAAATCGCTGGCTTTATGGCAAAAAAATATGTCTTCGTTGGCGAAATCAAAAAAAAAACGCGGAAAATGTTTTTTTTTTATGGTATAGGGGGAAAACGAGCAGTCGGAACCATTGTCATGACTACCGACGCCCATAGACATCTGCATAGAAGACAGCCTCTACACAAATGCGCTGCACTCTTTCTCCTCCCACCTCCATGGGCCACCGGCTAACGAAACGCGACAGCACAGCTGTCACTTTACGTCGCGTGTCTCGTGTAAGCGAAAGGTACCTCCTCGGTAGTGCCGGCCCAATTCGGCTGCATGCATGCAGTGTGGCACTACCTCTTACTAAATTGATTAGTTGCAGTACTCATTTGCTAATAGAGGGCGATGAAAAGTAGAGTGTTCACCTCGGGAGCAACACTATTTTTGAAGCTCGAGTACTTTGAATCCCTAGCTGTGCTCAGGATTCTACTTTATAATCCCTCGCTACGTTTGGGATTCTACTCTAGAATCCTTCGCTCTGCTCTGGACTCAAAAAACACTCTCGCCTGAAAAATAGTTTGCTCCCTAGGTTAACAATCTACTATTAAGTACCACTTATTGATTTTTGTTGAGTCTCATTTTTCCATTTTGGAAGAGTCTATCTTTGAAAGATAGACGCATATCAGTGGTTTGAGCGAGAAATCATTATTAGTTTTTGAGAAACAATACACTATCTTTGAAAGATAGACGCTCAACAAAATCTCAATGAAAACTATCACCGAATATATCAACGGATTGAGCGAGTTCTTTGTCGTTCGTACAAATGCTATGAAAAACCCACCATTGAATTTGACGAAAAATGGTTTTAGTAACATTGATGTCATTTTTAAAGACCTATTCATAGACAATCCTCACAAATAGGTTGGATGAAAAAAATATTTTTAAATTCAGTTTCATGTATGGAGTGCCGTTGGTGAGTGATGTGTTGTGAGTGCGATTTTCCATGTTGCTCATTCTATTGTTTCGGCTCCATGAATTAATATTTTATGGCCGTTGAAGGCATGCCTGGAACATTAAAAATGGGTCATAGAGAAACCTATGTTACATAACGCCACCCTAGTCGCTTTAGCTACGACCGTTATCGGTTTAAAGACAAAATAATAGCGCAGGGTGAATTATAGGAGAGGACATGTTGAAATGACATCCGATCAGAATAGGCAAAAGTCCAAATACAGAGCCAGCGCACACACACGTACTCACGTAGTTCTTACGTCTATGGTTAACCATGCCATCACTAGTCCACAAGGTAGTTCACCAAGTCGCATACATATTATTCATCGCATATCATTGCGTTTCTTCGAAATCCGTTACCCTAATATGTATTGGATGTATTGGATGTATTATACAAGGAAAATTTGCCGTCATGTCCAGACTAGGAATTTCATTCATGCGCTTAATTTATAGGTAAATAAATGTCGAAGCAACCTTCATGTTGCCATTGACATCATATGTTGGTTTGTTTGTGAGATGATGTCATGCGTAGTAAATTAGCATACTCCGCTTAAATCACCAACAAGAGGCTGCACTGTTATCAAGTCTGTTATCCGCGGATACAAACAATGTTGTAGAACAGGTTTTATCTTAAAATACAACGACACTTCCTTGTTTAAAGCAAAGTAGTATTTGGGTGCGGCGATAGATTCTGCCATAGTGTAACACACAAGGTTCCTAAATAAAAATATTATGATATCTTAAATACTATTGAATATTTACTATGCGGAAAAAAATGCGCGGCTTTTTCTTTCTCTCGCCATAGTATAAGGGAGCAAACGAGCAGTCGGAGTCGTTTTCATGACTACCGACGCGACGTCCACAGACATCTGCATTAAGGTTATATAGATATGTTACCCTCCTCCCTTCTCCCCCTTCATAGTCCACGGTGTCACGTGTACGCGGTATCGGGTAAGTTTATCTGCTAATCTGTAATATATTTTATCAACTGAATAGTTTTTATAACAAACTTTGATGATGGTTTTCATATACACTTTCGCACAGTCTGTGTTCCGAAAATATCATGTATTGATTGATCGGCAACTCGGAACTCCTAATCGCAGTCAAAGTAGTATTTTAATATTTTTTTTGCAATATTGCAGTAGTTAAGGTCAGTCCTTGAGTAGGTTACGTTGTTAATTACGATCATCAGTCCAGTAAGGACAGACGTTTACGGTGAAAAAATAATGGCATTTTTTTATAGTTTTGTATTTTATTAAATGCCTGAAATGCTATATTAATAGGTACACACATGCATGGATTTGTATTAATATAGCATTTCAGGAACTGGAGAACATTAAAACTATAAGGAGATCCTGTCTAAACACGCATAAGCAGAAACATAAAAATAACTAACTAGTGGAGGTCTGCAACTTCATTTAGTGAATTCTTTTTAGTAGTCGGTTAAAATGTCTATAAACTTTCTCGCTAAAAGCACTAACTAATACTGAAATAACTTAAATAACAAATCGGATCGGTAGTTCCAGAAAAGCTCTACTGTTCTAGAATATAATCTAATTTTAACAATACTTGAGTAATTAATTCGTATTCTGAATATTGATAAATCTATTATTAGAGGCATAAATTTTTGATAGGGTTACATCTGAACTGATAGTGTTTTGAACTTTAGAACTTGATCATATTCTTCATTTTTTCATATATTATAATACTAGCTGCGCCCCGCGGTTTCACCCGCATTTTCAAAAATAAAAATAAATAAAAAAACATCCCATGGCATTCCATAGGAACATTTTTTCGGAATAAAAACTATCCTATGTGTTAATCCACGTTACTATCCATGTGATTGCCAAATTTCATGAAAATCGGTTCAGCAGTTTTTGCGTGAAGGAGTAACAAACAAACAAACAAACAAACAAACATACAAACTTTCGCATTTATAATATTAGTAGGATTATACTGCAAGTACATAAATAAATATAAGTACCTATATAAACGGTTATTGGATTTTTTTTTATTAAAAATAGCCTATGACATAAGTAATTGTTAATATGAGTAAGAGTAGCAGATGATTCAGTATTCTGGTGATAGTGCCGAGCACAGTGAATCATTGGGCATCCCGATTTTCATGACACCCATTGACCCGTTATCAGTCCTACGTCTGCTCTACGTGCCAAAGTAAGCGTGGCTCGTGACCCTACGCCGGCCGCAGATGGATCAGGTTCTGAGCAGCGTGCGCACGCGCCAAAGGTGTCTATAAAAATAATTTACTGATTGAAAATTAATATCGAAGTGGGTTACGTCAAGCGTACCACATTTAGGCGTTTGTTTACCTTGCGGCAGGCTGTTCAAATTAACGCGAGTGTTTTGAGAGCTGATCTAATCTCGTCTGGGATAAAAGATAGCTCATAAGTGTTGTAGTGTGGGTTACCGTTACACCGATATGGGAGCCGTGAAGAGCAAGCTGGCGAGCCTCCACCCGTCGCGATGCTGCTGCCCTTTTAGGAAGACGGACTCGTACGACCTCAAAGACTTACCTCGGCCGCCCAGATTGGATGACTCCAATGGTAATTCTATATTTTGTTTTTAAAGTTCCAATAGTAAACTGTGAAAGTATCTATGAGGCATAGACAATTAAAATATTTTAATAAAATAAAGACTCTACACTCTACATTTATTTCTATACAGTATATTTTTCATAGTTGGTTATTTCAACTTTTTTTTGAGTAAGAACTAATTAATCATCATAATGATCCTTAAAGGATATTTGATGTTCTTAATTATATTTCACATGCTATTGTTGAATACAAGCTTAATGTTGACCAATAGTTGTAGACCGTGAGATATTTGGCTTCAATTCGTTTGTTAGATATTACAGACATCGTTTATGGAATAAAACGTATAATTTGTGTAAAAGAAAATCGGAAAATACAGCTGATGTAAACGTGTAGGATTGCTTAGAATACGAGAATCGTCATAGCGATGGTTAGTATGAAAGATCAGCTTTCGTCAAGGGCCATGAGCATATTCGCACATCTGACATCCTACCTAAGCAGGATGGCACGAAGAAGTAGTTTTTAACGTAAGCAAATAATTTGCCCCGCATCACACACCCTGGGTAGATTGTCGACCAGTGTAGGGAGAGTGTAGGGACGAAGGCCCTGAAGCTGTAGTAATACAATACAATAATCTACCTTATTAAAATTATACACCAGCTCTCGGCGCCTTAGAGAGATGTGGTGATTCCGAATCTGTTGGAAATCGCGTTAACAACTATTGTACAGCCAGCTTGTTTGACCGTCAAACTTAACTGATCCTATTCCAAAATTACAGTAGGTATATCGTCTTTAGCTATAAAAGCTGCAGAAGATAATATGCATTATGTTGACCTCGTAAAATAATTAAGTTAGTAAGTGCCAATTGAGGCTGTTGAACTTCGTACAGTTTAATATCAGAACAAAAGTCATTGCTCATTAGCATTAATAATGACTTAGAAATATAAAAATAAATATTATAAACGTTACAGAATAGTAAACTAATTATAATATGACGTATATAGTTTGTATATAATTAAGTTTATAGTGCTACTAAAACGTAGATTTACGATTTTGGTTTGATGTCCACTTCACAAAATGGAGCGGTAGGCAAATAAAAATCAAGATCAAATTTATTAGCTTCGCGTGAATTCCAACAAAAATATCATTCAAAGGTTACTACACACTTGTGGCGTGTTTGTTTTATTGTTTAAGAGAATCGTAATATTTACTATGTAACGTACATATATATATGTGGAGATACTTTAGATAAATGTATGATTATGATTTTTCCTATTCAATAGCATATAAATAGATAATAGCGAGGTGTTCTATTATCTAATTATGTAAATTTACTTGTATAGTTGTAAAGCGATAACAACCTAGTGCATATAAGAACTGATATGTATTAGTGAAATTCCTAACTTAACTCATATCGTGTATGTAAATAAATAATTTAATTAACATTATAATCAAATTCGAGATTTGTTGAATTTTTGACAGCAAAGTGAAATATACAGTTTCTGTAATTTCATTTACATTTCAACATACTTCACTTGCACTTTAATATTCAAATTGAGAGGATAGGAACTACATCACACATTGAGAACCAAGTTATAAGGTACTTTCATTTCACGTAGATATACAATTTATAAAATCAAAAAAAGTGTTCGTTTTTGCTATCTTTAAGAGATTTCTATTCATTTATTATTTCATTCTACACATTATTAAATACTTGTGAGCCCCGCGGTTTCGCCTAAGTTTGTAATATCGGAATAAAAAGTTGAACAATACTTAGGACCTGTTCATATACTGAATGTACACAGAAAATTTTACGATAACCAGTCAACCCGTTTCGGAGATGTATGAACACAAACAACGTGACAAGAGAGTTTCATACCATAATCTTACAACACGTGTATCAGACGATAAAGTCGTACAGAGCTTTTAAATGTATGAACATAGATATGATCAAAGAATTTGAATACATTATACACAAACTGAAAGCTTTCAAATGTGTGTTTTTTTAAACAACTGTAAAGTTTAAAAATAGTTTATGATTTGATCTACAGTTGAATAACTACCATTTTACTACAATCATTATTTTTAATGGACTCTTATGAGATACTAGCTGTGCCCCGCGGTTGCACACGAAGACATGTTATCTCACCGTAGGATATCTGCCAAGGCTGTCCAAAAAATACTCGCCCTTAGTGAAAGTTCCATTAAATTTGTTATAAGAGATTACCGTACAAAAATCATCTTCGAGGAAACAAAATTAACTTATTGAATATAATAAATTTTGTATACTGCTACATAGCTTTTAGGTATTCTCAAATGATTCATTAGATAAAACTCACTTTCATAAAGACTCGTTCAATGGAACTCATTGACAGCGATACATAGAAGAATTTGCAGACGAGAAGACATAGACGGGTACATAACGTAATTATGATTTGCTAAGTGCATAAAATTATCTTATAACCCATAGCTCTAATCGGTACCTATAGGCTATAACCGGTAAGTGAAGTTTACCGGTATTGTTATAATAGAAATAGAAATGATGATGTCTTAATACCTTATTACACCGGCACCGGTATATGCGCACCATAAATAGTTATGATAATTTTAGAGATGTAGAGATATCTCTAGCTTTTCAATTCAAAAAACTAATAAAAATTTTAACGCTCAAAAACCGCTTATAAAAAATAATTGTTTAATGCTGGAGATGTATCTATAATCAACACTTCCTTTTCGGCGTTCTTAATAGTAGTTCATTTCCCAAGAAATACGTTTACTGTAATATATAGGCGTCTATAGATATAGTTGTGGATAGATCAAGGGAGCTAAATAAGGTTAGTTTGCGCGATTGATATAAAGACGGATTGACAAACAAAAAGCAAAGTCGCGGCCGCTCAAGGTGAGCAGGTGCGGTGCATGGTGCCTACGTACTTGTATCATTGCATAAGAATGTCACACGAACTGTCCATGTCACATCGATGCATGCGTCTGTCTGTTTATAAATGTCAACTAGGGTAAGCATCGCTCGGTGAGGATGGCAGCCGATGGGTGTCCGTAAGGAGCTCTTACAACGTCGGTAAACTTTTACTTAGTAGTAATGTCATTGCTTCATTTTAACGTCCCGCGCAATATTTCAATTTGGAATCAGCTGCCCCCCTCGGTATTTCCGGACCGATACGGCCTAGGGATCTTCAAGAAAAGAGCTTATTCTTTCCTCCAAGGTCGGCAACGCATCTGTTAGACCTCTGGTGTTGCGCATGTCTGTGGGCGTTGGTGATCACTTCACATCAGGTGACCCAACTGCTCGTTTGCCTCCTGTGCTATAAAAAAAAGAAAAAACTTAATCTGACCGGCACAACTTGAAGGAGTACATTGATAGTATCGTTGCATTTGTCTCTATCCATCCATGGATGGACATTGTTTTACCATCGTTCTTTGTAGTTACCGACATTTATTTTCATTTTATAGTAGTTTCTACATCAATGTCATTATGTTGTCAACTAGTAACTAGTTGCGGCCCGCGGTTTCACCCGCGTAAATTCGATCCCGTGGAAAATCATCCCATGGCATCCCATAGGGACATTTTTCGGGATAAAAACTATCCTATGTATTAATACCAGTTACCTTCTATGTGTGTGCCAAATTTCATGTAAATCGGTTCTGCAGTTTTTGCGTGAAGGAGTAATAAGCAAACAAACAAAACAAACAAAAACAAAGAAATATACAAACTTTCGCATATATATAATATTAATAGGTTAGGTTACCCGATACCGATTTAGATTAAATAAAAAAAAACGCAAATGCTATGTAAATAAGGAAGAACGTAAATAATGTCCGTATCGATTTTTTAAGGGGGCAAACGTACAGCAGAAAATGTCTCCGATTCTCATAACTACCGAAGCCCATAAACAACGCCATTAGAGATTATACAGATGCATTGCCTTCCCCCCCCTCCCCGCTCCCCGCTCCGTGTGTCGCCGGCTACTTCACTACTGACAGAACAGCTGTTATCGTCGTGCCGGTCTTATTCAGCGACATGACACTACGTCATACTAAGCCCAAAGCTATAAAAAAAGCTATTAATACTATATTCTAAGTCTATATCGTCACAAACTGACTTAATTTTGTAACTGGTTATGTTTCACCTAAACGGCGTAGCAAATGTACAGTTACGTCATGTCAGCGACTTAAAAGCTGTGGTGAGTGGTGAGTGGTGAGTGACACACCAAACGGTAACCTTGACCGAGTCCCTTACTCTGTAATTTTGACGTAACCACGTGCGCTGTCGCATCCTGTTGCCCTTCCGAGGTTCATGTTATGACGATATTACATACGAGTACGCACCTTTTTAGGATTCCGTAGCCAAATGGCAAAAAACGGAACCGATTCGTCATGTCTGTCTGTCCGTCTGTCCGTATGTCCTTCCGTCCGTCCGTATGTCACAGCTATTATTTTCCGAAATTAATGGTAATGGCCTCATAGTTGAAACTTTGTTGGTTGATGTATTCTGTGAACAGCTATTCGAATTTTAATAATAATTTAACAAAAAAATTTCATCAAACCTGTATGTGGGGCGTTTATATGGCTTTATTAGGTCAAGGCTACTAAAATCAATTTTCGTCAAAATCAATTGTTTGAAAGAAAGACGCTTCCAAAGTGCAAAAATGAGTGTCCCCCGCTTCTACCTTTTAAAACAAGAGACTGAGAAATTTAAAAAAATATATATGCTGTAGATCTCAATGAATACTTTCAACGAAAATTGGTTTGTGCCAGATATCATTATTAGCTTTTGAGAAAAAATACTTTTTCTCAAAACCGCAAATACAACTTTGTCGTTCATACAAACTCTATGAAAAACTTACATTTTATTTTCTGGTAGAAAATGTCGCAGAGACACCTATACCTATACCTCCGGTGTGCGATCCTGACTCGTATTGGGCCGGTTTTTTCATTGTTGGCGCAAGGGAATACATTTATGTATGATACCTAGGGGCCGGGGTGGCCCCTACACCTTTGTCGCACTCAACACTGAGTGCAATACCGACTAAACCTCTGTACCCCCCTGGGTGCCTGGCCCCTGGGTCCAGGATCCGCAAGTAACAGGATCCCTCCAACGACCGGCTGGCTTCGGCGACAAGGCTAGACTTCTCCCTGGGGACTGTCCGGCTGCCTCTGTCGACTACTTCGTCTGAACTGTGCAATGGGGTCAGGTTCCCATCCTGGCCCCATTATTACGGCTAGAGCTTCAAATGAGACCGTAACAGCTTTTTGTTGAATTTTCGCTATTAATATAAAATCTCAAGAAAACTTGGACAACTAAATTTGTCTGTCTCTAAAAATCAATAGATATAATCAAACTTTAAAAAATGGAATATGTTTTACTTTTATTTTAAGATTGCTTTTTAATTAACTTTAAATTGTATCTCTTCCTTAGTAGATTTTCCTTCCATCCTTTACTACTTTACTAGCCTTTATCACTTGTATTTCACAATACGCGATATTTAATCCTTACGTTCTCTTGATTTAGACTCCGCATTTGACTCCCACAAGGCTAACGCGTGGAATACAAATGAAGATGTAGGTTTCACTGACTACATTTGTACATGCCCATTTAGTTTCATTGAATTATTTTAATTAGTCTGTTTTTATACATTTGTGAAATCTATGAATACAAGGCGTTATTTTATGGTTACATGTATACCTACCACTTTAACGTAGAATCATGAAATTCGGTAATAAATGAGATAATACAATAGGCAAAACGAAAGAAAAAAAATGGAAACTTGGGCAATTATAGTAAAATTAAAGAAAACGCAACAGCTAACAATTATAGTTGACTGCAAAAAATATAAACTAATTTGCAACAAATACTGTATTTGATTTAATTAAATTATTTCATTTTACACTTATTCGTTTAATATATTATTACTATTATTACGTCTGTAAAATCGTCACTCTTGTATCTCCTGTTGGTACGGAACCCTCGGTATGTAAATTCGATTTCGCCGCGTCTTTTGACTCGCAAATTTCATACGGAAATATATTTATTAAGTGAGATTAATCGAAGTATTTACCTCGACTCTCCACATTTCGGCCGTAATGCAACGGCCGTGGTCACGAGTAGACTCTAGAATCTTTCTAGAGAGAGATTAAAATAGTACGCGAATAAGTCCCGTTTACAGTATATAAATATATTTATAAATCGTGAAAGCTTAAAACAAAGTGAGGTTAATTTTATGCAATATAGGGAGTGATAACATTTCGTTAATGTACCTTCTACAATCGTTACTAAGAAATTATTTTTTTTATTGCAGAAGAAAATATATAGGCAATCCTTAATTATATTATGAGTGGCTTAATCTATATTTTATGGCTCATATCTAAAGCAAGTAAACGTTTGATTTTTCCCTATAAAACATATTTTGACATTAGTAGGTATTATTTATTTTCACACAAGGTGTAGGAAAATTAGTCAAAATCATGGGGGTTGGACGAATATAATGGGGGAATGGGGGTTCAATTTGTAAATTGAAGTCTTTTCGTCTCTAGTTTAAAAAAAAACCCTTCAGAGTTGACTGGCAAAGTAACGTCTTTCTGCATCTCTTTAATATAAAGATCTCTTATTAACAAATTATTATCAATTGTATGAACTATAACTTATATTCGGAAATAGGTCAATAAACAAATAGGCGATTCCAAGTTTAACAATATCCTACGCGTGCGTGGGAAAAATATTCAGCGAAATCTTAGGATGTGTGTCTGTGTGTTTAAATTTTTATCCGTAAAAGGATTTCCTCACCCACAGACGCGAGCTAAAACAAGCATGTCTACATCTTGAAGATAATTTGACGTCCATAGTTGATGCTAACCTTAGATTAAGTTTTATAATCTAAGATGCTATAATAAACGCCAGAGTCGATCGAATGCATAATTCTTGTGGTCATAGATTTTTATTTAGAAATTTATTGCAGCCAGCATAATTGTCAATGGGATACTTCTGCGGGTACACAATCTATATAATACTAGCTTTGCCTGGCGGTTTTACCTGCAAACGTTTTGATCCCGTCGGAAAAATGTAGTAATATATACATTTTTTTTATGGTATTGGGGGGCAAACGAGCAGTTGAGGCCATTTTCATAACTACCGACGCCCATAGACATCTGCATAGAGACTATACAGATGCGCTGCCCCCCTTTCTCCTCCCACCTCCATGGGCCACCGGCTACTTACACACAGCACGAAACGCGACAGCACAGCTATCATTTCACGCCGGTCTCTTGTAAGGGAGAGGTACCTCCCCGCCGTGCCGGCCCAATTCGGCTGCATGCCAGCATGCAGTGTGGCACTACCTCTTACTAATTTACTTCACGGGAGCCGCTGGATGCAAGTGGCTCGTGGGCTTGACCGTTGGCGCTCTATGGGAGAGGCCTGTGTCCAGTGGACGTCCTCTAGCTGATAATGGTACCTCACGACCTGTTCTCAGACCTATCGTAGCCACCTATATAATATACAGTTAATTTAATATAAATCGGTCTATCTTTTCGGTGGAATTCAATCACAAACACCAGATTAGATCTAACTGAATCCTCTAGATTATGTATATTTATAGTGAACTAGCAGCGCCCAGCAGTTTCACTCGCGTAACTGCCACCCTGTCGATTGTAGCGTGATGTTATATAGCCTGTAGCCTTCCTCGCTGAATGAACTTACTAATACTGAAAGAATTTTTCAAATCGGACCAGTAGTTACAGAGATTAGCGCGTTCAAACAAACAAACTCTTAACTAGTTTTCAATATAGATTGTCTAGTATTGTATCTATGCTAGGAATTTTTATTGACATAATACTACACACTAGTCGTTGTTAGCAATACTAGATAATTCTCTTTAAACATAATTTAAATTTGCTTGAGGATGTTTGTACTTATATAAGTAACACGATGTGATATGACCCATTCGACTAAAGTAAATAGTTATGTTTTATGGTTTATGATGATCTAAATAATTGGGATCGACTAGAACATTTATATAATGTTCTAGTCGATCCCGAACTCGGATAGAAAACGTTATCGTGTGACCAAATCTGATGTCTGTGAACATAATGAAGCCCGCCCTCGGCATTATGTTAGATTTTATTAACCGCAAATCCTCATTACAGCACACAGATTCCTATAAGGATGATCTGTGATGCTATTGAAATTAAAACATCCATTTAAATTAAGATGGCTACGTGCCTCCGTCTGCTTGGTATCCTGTTATAAACATTATCAAATCAAAAATCAAATCCTCTAGACAGCAAGATATATTGAGCACTTTTGCGGTAATCGGAACAACTAAATAATTAAATCTTCGGGTCCTTTTAATAACTTGTGACAACAGTGCACCTTGCACCTCACTCCATCCATGACCACCGTAGCTGTTCACCTTGTAAAATGTGGGGCTTGCAAAAAAAAAATCAACAATAAAAACAATAAATTTCTTTCAACGGACTTTATCAGGGATCAAATCCGTTGAAAGAGATTTATTGTAACACGTTGTTTAGTACACATTACATATCGACAGTTAACATTATTATAATTCACTTGCCACTTTTGCAATAAAATTATGTTAATTATCTCAATCATATTCGCATTCTGCAACAAAGAGACCCACTTTGAACAATTTAATATATCACTGACCCGAGGTATCGTGGGTCAATTAGGCTGACCTGCCACCTACCTATCTTAATAACTGCAACATGTGAAGTCAATAATATCTTGACACAATAAGCCTTTTTATAGGTACCTTTCTATGAACCTACGGGAACATGGAACTTCCTACTTCGTTGAATTCGGTTAAACACTAAAATGTTCCTAAATGAAAAGCTTCATAATGTATGCCACCACGTATCTTAGTTACCTATTTAGTAGGTACTTAATAGTAAGTCACGTACATCTCGTTTGTCATGGTTAGTTTATATTCGTTGATTAGTTTATATTAGTTGGTTAGTTAATAGAGTTATTATGTCGAATATTGCTCACACATGCTTCCGTCCTCGTACGTTGACCGACCAAAGTATTAAAATCCCGGTTATAAAATATTAAAAGGAAACTTATGTGGCAAATAAACTACAAATCGCAATTGCACAGGTTCTCGTTAGAAGGAATTAATATAAAACAATTACCTACCTATGTGGTGTGACGTCTAGATAGTTGACACTATAAAGGTAACCCGCGAAATTTAGCATACTATTATTTGTGCTAAATAATTACCGTATGTACATAGTTTCCTACGTTATCTATTTAGTTATCATCATACCTTTTACCAAAATCCAATCTAAATAGGCGATATGGAAATAATCTAACCTGTGCGAATGTATACCATCTTTTATACCAATTTATAATGAACATAATTTCTAAATCATCACTCTAAATCACCTCTTTTTTTATCATTAAGCTAAGCTTCAGTACCGGAAATAAATGAGTAAGCTGTGGTTGTGGTCAAAAAAATTGACGCAAATTGTGATGTAGCACTTCGGTGATAACAATGTAAAGAATTGATGACGGATCCTGCGTAAAAAACCGTAGCTACCCAAGAAATGAGTAATGTAATCTAGGAACTGTCAAAGAGATCTCAGCATTTGTGTGGCCTTTTATTTACCATGACATCACCGGCGGTCAGTAGGAGTATTAAGAGAACTGCTCGGCGGGCTCCGACCAGTGTATTACGGCGTTCTTGAGAAACTGCACGTTAGCACATACAATTAGAGTCTAGTAACACGAACTCGTTAAAATACCGAATCCATGAGCCGAATAAACGATTGATGTGATTTTTTTATACTGTGACATAAGTGTTTAGATTCACCATCTAACATGGAATACGTCAAAAATTTGTGGAGATACTATTTTGGGAGGAAACAGAAATATATTATCGTTCCATTTCAACCAGGTACAGTGTAATGTTTATCTTGGAAGTATGATTCTTTGTAATGCGAGTGTCCTATCTATAGTTACCGGATATTGAGGTTAATTCAATTGGCTTCTTACCAAATTTTAGAGCTCTCCCAGTTACGAATTTCTAATTGAAGAAAAATGATTAGTATTGTGTTATTTCATGGCTCTTAAAATAGTCCATGGTTTGTGAAGTGACCTAGTCTCTACCTACTATTGATTTCATTAGCATGCACGAACTATGGTAAAAATGGTACAAACTAATGAAATCAATATTATACTAATGCAATAATTTAATATCCTGAAACAATTTTTATGAAAAAAATTAATGCAATGTCCAAAAGGATGCCAAAATTACAATTCTAAGAAAATATGATTTTGGAATGAGGATTGCGATGCGAGAAGCGCGGTAAAATGTGAGGAGTAAAATCGCGTAAAACATGCAATGAAGCGTAACACCAGCGTCACGATTTATCGCACTTACGTCGCTTACGTCTCTTACGCTCCTCTCATTTCAAAATCATATGGTAGGGTCCGCTCCACTCGCGTGCCGGAGATGACATACTATTTTTTTTTCAATAGATATCGATTAGCTAACAGCTACAATAGCTAAATGCATGCAAGCATTGATAATTCTTAATATTTATATATTGTGTTATATTATTTCCTAATTATTGATGGACTTCTCTGTAAGTAGTTTATTGTACTCAAAGCAACACAATTATCAAGTCATAGTAATAATTTAGTTAATATTTAAGTAAGCAGTTAACATTTAATCTATTTTTAATTAATTATTTAATCTTTTTTTAAGAAGGATATGGTCTAATGTCTGAAATATTTTTTATTATTATATATTTACCTGCCTTTAAGTGGATTAGGTACTTTCGTAGATTCATATGAGATCAAATATGTTCGTCACTATATACTTATCCCTGCTATTTTGATTCCTCGTCTGAGACGATAAATCTTCCACTCAGTACCTACCTAAATTACTTAGTTAAAGTGATTTTATGGAACATTACTTATACTTGAATAAAATGCAGGTATACGTAATATTTTTAGACATATAAAGATAGAAGATATCTATGATAAAATTGATTTGTGATAGAAGGTGTTTTTAACAATAATGCCATAAATCAGAAACTACTAAAACGATATTCAAATCATATCCTTGCAGAAAACACTTGTCTCGGTGTAGGTGGATGCATTCTAATGAAACATTGTTAATAAATATTTGCATCACTCAAATATTCATTATTCAATATGAACGTATCGCACGCATTTAAGGACGCGTCTGTTTGTTTATTCAGATGTCATCGACGGAACGAGACAAGGCGTGCTCGCAGTACAAGGGATCGACTTCTGCGTCGACACGAACGGCGAGAACCATCACACGCAGAAGTTTGACCTCATGACGAGAGACGCCGACAGGTGTCTTGTCGTCCGACGAGGCCAGGCCTTCAAACTTGATCTCCTGTTGAACAGGCCATTCGACGCCAAAAGAGATGCCGTATCGTTCATATTTTACGTTGCAGGTTAGTGTTCCGTTAGCTCTGCATCATTGTCTATTTTTAGCCAGGTTGAAATATTCAAATGTTTATTGTACCAGATGTGGAGAAGCGTGGGCCGTCCGATGAAACATCTGCAGCGGTGCCTCTTTTGGAGAAGGGTTCTGAAACTCTCCGCTCGTGGAATGCCGTGTACGAAGGTCAAATGGACTCCCATCTCATGGTGGCTGTGACTCCGGCTGCCGACTGCATTGTCGCGGCTTGGCGTGTGGACGTCGATACGAAGATGACTGGAGGAGGTTCACTGAGCTACACACATCCTCTGCCTATTTACGTGCTCTTCAACCCTTGGTGTTTAAATGACAGTCTTTATATGCCAGGTATGTATACTTTGAATATAAATTATGTATATAGTTCTCCGTAATGATGGTTAATATTATTTGTAAGTTGACCGAAAAAAACTACATGATTATTTTTAGTTCCCTGTAATAAAGTACAATATTGATCTTCTTAGCATATGTAAAAGTGGCCAACCTACGTCTAATTCTGTCTGTCAAATCTACATCTAACCTAAAATGTTAAATCGCTAGAATATCATGTATATACATTGACTGATTAGTATATTCTAAAATAGTATCTAGGAAGTACTTAATTATGCACTTCTTTCTGGACCCAAGGATTTCTTTGGGTACACATGTGACTAAGCTCATAGAAGTTGGCACTTAATATTACTTGTTTATTTGACCCTCAATAGTGACAAGAACCCGCCAAAGGTTTCTTCCCTATTAATTAAACACAATTTGTTAAAATATTTAAATAGCCGGTATTATAAATCAATCAAGCAATCCGCGATATGATCATCTAAATATAGTTTTATTATAGTCGAATTCCAATTCACGACGGATTCCCATTGTTACGGTTACGATGTAGCGAGTAGCGACGCACTGTTCAATGATCTTGAAATGAATGCCTGTGAGTTTTTTGTGAGCCACAGCCAGTTCCTTGAAACGATTTAAGACTTGAGGTAAACGCACGACTTCTAACTTTTTGCTTCAGTAGTAATTATTAATAAAAAAACAAATTACGGATTTATTTTTTAAACTTATATAATAATGTATCAATGGCCATAGATCTATACATAGGATAGGTAATAAAACAGTAAAAGTCTGTATTATATAGTATTGAATATATTTACGAAAAACTGATTGGGGGCGATGTCAAAATAGTACGAGTATTAGAACACTTTTTACTGTTTTTTAATTTTTTTTGTCTGTTTGTCCGTTTGTCTGTTTGTCCGGGCTATTCTCCGAAACTACTAGACAGATTCCTTTTATGGTGTATAGATACTAGGCGTAGTCAACATCAAACACTTTTTACTGAAATAAAATCGCTCATTCCTACGGGAAATCGGAATTTCGGCACACTACAAGCAAACAATAAAAATAAATTGTTTTAAGCTTTCACGACTTGTATTCATATTTGTATACTGTAAACGGGACTTAATCGTGACCACGGCCGTTGCATTGCGGCCGAAACGTCGAGAGTCGAGGTAAATACTTCGATTTTATAAAAACGCGATTAAGTCCCGTTTACAGTATACAAACAATAACAAATCAATTTGATTATAATATTACTACGCTACGCGAACGGAGTCACCAGCTAGTAGAAAATAAATAAGACGATGAAAATTTTTTAAACTGTTATCAAGTTATAACTTTTCTACATATTCATTTTTGTAAATATATCTAGCAGATGATTATTTTGTCGAAACCTACGTTTCGATGTAATTTAAGTCTATAATTGTAATTGCGCAAAAAATATATCTAATTTTTAAAAGAATATAATTTTCTTATCAATAAATAAATAACGGAAAATAAATAAGCTTTCTATGCTATTTATTATTTATTATAATGTTATTATTATCATATAGGTCACAGTCACAGAGAGGAGTACGTGCAGGAAGATGGAGGTCTGATGTTCAGAGGAGTCTACAACAGGATCAAACCCACCCCGTGGAACTACGCGCAGTACGAGAAAGACATACTGGAGTGCGCTTTGTATCTGGTCAGAGAAATAGGAAAGGCAAGCGCATTGTTTAGTTTTATATCCCATTATTACTGTAGACACATAGCTGCATAGTGCATAGCTGCCAGGTAAGACTGGTCACCGTTGGAGTACATTTCTCTCACTTAGGCTAAATACAAGCCTAGTTGAAGAACTAGTTCGTAGCTACAAATCACAATAATATTATCTGTCAGTAAGAATTAATGAAATAAATAAATATAAGTAGTAGTATATGGTAGTAGTATAATATAGTATGTGGATTTTATTTAGGCGGGATTAATTTTTACTTTTTTCTTTCAAATGTAATAATTTAATTAAACTTAAGTAGTAAAGTTTGCCGGTCAGTATCTATCTCAGTGGTGGGCCGAAACAAAAGGTACACCATAACTACATATTGTACTCGTATAACTATTTTAAAAATGACTCACGAAGCCTATAAGTCAACCCACAACGGACAATTGCATAAGTGAACAATAATTGCAATTAGATGAACAATAAAACGTATCTGGATCTGATTTCACCAACCACGCGCAGGCGTGGGCGGTGTAGCCAATTACTACGTTTTATGACTTAGGTACTCTATTATGAGCGCAAAACTATAGCCTACTCTCGTACCACCCGCCAGTGGTGGAGGGGGGGTTCCTGCTCCCCAGTCATGATAGCTCATAGAGCTCTTCTAGCTCATGACCCGTGTCGGCCACTTTTTAGCTGCCGCGCATGAGCTGCTCCCCTCCGTTAGAGGTGGGGAGAGGAGGACACCCGCTGTCCTCGGCCAAGATAATAATAGTATAACCTATTAATCGCAATAGTCCGGTTTGCCTTCTCCCAGTAGCTGGGAAAGAAGGGGGGGTCTGCCCCCCCCATCGACCACAAATACAGAGGCTTGAGCTCCTCAGTGTGCTCGCCTCTCATATCGATGAAGGTGCACTGACCTTCTGTCTTAGCATAGTTCTACCTAAAAAAATAAAAAAAAAATAGCCTACTAGCTGACCCTAAAGACGTTGTCAAGTCGAGATACCAAAAAAGACTGTAAAAAGCACATTATACGGTATATAACGGTAATAAGGTAGTGCCACACTGCATGCTTGCATGTAGTCGCATTGGGCCGGCACGACCGGAGAGGTACCTCTCGCTTACACGAGACTGGCGTAAAGTGACAGCTGTGCTGTCGCGTTTCGTGCGGTGTGTAAGTAGCCGGTGGCCCATGGAGGTGGGAGGAGAAAGGAGGGCAGCGCATCTGTATAGCCTCTATGCGGATGTTTGTGGGCGTCGGTAGTCATGAAAATGGCTCCGGCTGCTCGTTTGCCCTCCTATATCAAAATAAAAAATTATAAAGATTCGTAAATTAAATTTTAGGTCAAAGGTCGAGCAAGAGGTGATCCCATCAGAATAGTACGCGCTCTGTCTGCAGCTGTTAATGTACAAGACGACAATGGAGTGCTGTTCGGAAACTGGGGCAAAGACCTCAGCGACTACAGCGGTGGTACTCACCCGCTGAAATGGGTGGGGTCGTTGGCGATACTTCAGAAGTACTATGAGAAGAAAAAGCCAGTGAAGTACGCACAGTGTTGGGTGTACGCTGGCGTACTGACGACAAGTAAGTTGAAGATTGTAAAGCTACTAGAATTTAATGTAATAACGTCTTATTAGTCGATGAACGACGGCTGCAGGCATGAATAAGTATAACTCAATGTCACGTACCTTGTCCAACGCGAGAACGCGGAACAGGTGATAGAGAGACACGATCGGCCTAATTGTGACTTTTGCACTTCATCGGCTTACGCATCCCATGAATACGTGAGCTGTTTCGATGTTTTCTTATGACGTTATCACGTCAAATTATTGAATTGAAAATTGAATCAAATTATTGAGTGAGTGAATCCGATCATAAAGCCAACCATTTTTTTTTCTTTAAACGTAGTACGTAGTCTAATAATTTCTTATTGATATAACAGATATAATTAATCTATTAAAAACATTTCACAGTCAAAACGACTTGACAGAAACGTCGAAGTGTCATTAGATTCGTCTTGATAACGCCAGTGAGTGGGTAATATATTTTAAGTAGGTACTTGACTTTTGTTTTCCAATTTAATGTTAGGTTTTTAGAACTATAGTTATTTAGCTTAAGTGCATAATTAGGACCGGATTCAATTACTCATATCCTGACGATAAGTAATTAATCGTAATCTGTAAAATGTATACAGATACATTTAAATAAAATACATAAAGTAATAAAAATGTAATCAGTTTGCAGAGCACTCGGCATCCCTTGTAGACCCGTGACTGGCTACGACGCCGCCCACGACAGCCAGGGAAGCCTGACGATCGACATCATCAAGGACGAGGACGGCACCACGCTGGAGGAGTTCACCAGAGACTCTGTCTGGAACTATCACGTGTGGAACGAGGTGAGATCAAATAATATCTGTCTAGGACTGTGGTTTATGATTACCCATAGATTGTAGAGTGACCAGTGTGACAGCTGCTTATCATGAGGACAGGCCTGCCGATATCCTGTAGATCAGGAGTGTCACCAATGTCCTTCTTCTTATATGGGATAGGATTATGCAACAATGTTAATCTGATCTCGGTGCCGGATTACGGTAATACGGTGGTATTTTTTACCTGTAGAAAATTCTACTGACGAGCTCTTGATTTGCTATCGTTTTGCTTACATACATGGCTATAGGTACTGTACGTTATGTAAACCTTAAGCTTGCAGCAATTGCTTCTTTTTCTCCAGCACGGTCTGGGCTCTGATACTAAAACTGGGCCACTATGACAGCGCCTTCGAGTGCTTATTTTAGTTTTGTCACTTGAATTTATAATATTTTAGTCCAGTTGGTAGTAGGTAATATTTGTTTTAGCGAATGTACTCCGTAACAATGACAATGGTACTTTATATTAGAATGATCCTTGTTCCAGAAGTAAATTCGTGGAGATTTATTGCATCTAGCTAAGTGGGTGTAAAATAAAAACAAATATTAAGTCATTATCATCGTGTATATTGAACCTTAATAGATAATGAGGGGGAAACAATTTATTAGACGTAGTGTTAATTTAATAGATGCGGTCTTTTTACCCGACTGTATCAAAAGGAGCGTATGTAAGTATGTGTGTATGATTGTGTGTAAATTTCTGTTCCCTACTGCAGCCTGAAAAACTTGACGGATCTTAACGTATGAGGCATCATTTCATTCGTGTTGATAGCGGGAGTAGCACACGGTACATTAAAATATATTAAAGCTGCAAAGCGCTCAGGTTTTATGGTTTTCAATTATGTTATTATTCCATTTGATTTACTGCCAAATATTGCTAACGCGTTTGTGGAAGTACTTAACTTATGTTTATTCTATCTATCTTGCTCACTTTTCGCTCAGATGAAAGTCGACAACGTCGCGCCGCGCCGTCGTGAAATTACTTGGGTGTTTTAGTTCTTGTCTATTAACACGTTCCCGGACTTTGCCATCAAGCTTTCGAGAAAACTGTTGATGGTTTAGTGGGTTACTGGCGCCATTTTCGGTATTGGTACACATAACCTTCGAGTATCTCTGCGCTCGTCGGTATGCCTGAATGCGTTCCCCAACGTAAAAAGATCTGCCTTTTCTTTTGCTCTTTATTCTGAAGATTACTAGATTTATATCTTTACAGGTTTGGCTGGACCGACCTGACCTGGGTCCGGAGTACAGCGGATGGCAGGCGATCGACTCCACACCTCAGGAGACCTCGGAAGACGTGTACCGGTGCGGCCCAGCGTCCTTGCGAGCGGTCCGAGATGGAGAGCTGCAGAGGCCCTACGACGCGGGCTACGTGTTCGCGCAGGTCAACGCGGATAAGGTAAATGATAAAAAATGATAATAGTAAGGTAGTGCCACGATACATGCATGCATGCAATCGAATTGGACGCGACTGGGGAGGTCACACGCTTACTCGATACTGGCGCCGGCGTAAAGTGACTATGCTGTCGAATCATGCGGTGAGTCGGTGACCAAGGTATCTGTATAGCCTCTATGCGGATGATGACTACGGGTGTTGATAGTCATGAAAATGGACCCCACTGCTCACTTGATACTATAAAAAAATACTTAAAAATATTTACAATAATGTTGTACCTATCTACATTTACAGGTGCTATGGAAATATTCTGGAGAAATACAGCCTCTGAAATTGCTAGCGCGGGACACGACGTCTATAGGACAAAATATTTCTACTAAAGCTATTGGAAAAATGGAGAGAGAGGTAATTATGTAATACTGATTATTTTATATTTTTGTAAAAGGCCACACTGCACGCTTGCATGCAGCCGAATTTAACCGGCACGACCGGGGAGAAACACGAGACCGACGTAAAGTGACTTCTGTGCTGTCGCGTTTAGCGCGGTGTGTAAGTAGCCGGTTGCCCATGGAGATGGGAGGACAAATGCGGGCCGTGCGTCTGTATAGCTTCTGTGTGGATGTCTTTGGGCGTCGGTAGTCATGAAAATGGCTGCGAATGTTCGTTTATCCCTAAAATACACTAAAAGAAATACTGGTATTATACACTAGATTTGACAGTAAACTGCTGCTAGTGCAGACTATGCAGAGAGACACGCTACAGGGAAGTGAAAAGAACCTACGTTTTATTTTAACATTTTGCTTTATAATATTTTTTGTTCTGCCATACGTAATACCTTCTATTTCTTTCTACCTTATTAAAAAATTAAAACAATAGTAGTGAAGGATTACTAAGTAGGTAAGTAACTAGATAGATATCAGCTCCACATCTTACCGGATCTTATATACACTTTATTACGCTTCATTATCTGAGTGACATTACTCGTTTGTACTCTGAAAATCCCAAAATAGAATAGAAATACCATTATTTCTATCGCATTCATACTATTAATAAAATAGATTACAGCGGTAAGGATAAGGCAACTATTATGCGCCTACAGTAATGTATTCTACAAAATATGTTTGAATTATTGCTCTTTATAAAATAACAGGCGTTATTATATTTTACGAACAAATGAGTATATTCCTTGTTGGGATTTTAGTCTCTTTCATGCGTTTAGTGAAAGCAATATAATTTGAAATAAACAGTTGCTTAGTATAAAAAAGCTGTAAGCCTTCTTTTTTTTATAGCATAGGCGGCAAACGAGCTGTTGGGTACTGTACGCTTTCGGGGACGATATTTAACGTCTAAAGTTTTTTACCTGTTTTAGGACATCACAAATATTTACAAGTATCCGGAGAGAACTCGGGAGGAACGTGATACTATGGAGAAAGCTCTTAGGAAGTCTGAGAGTATCTTCGCACGGTATTACTTGAACGATGCCTTTAATGATGTCGAATTTGATTTTGAGCTCAGAGATGATATCAAAATTGGACAGAACTTCAATGTGGTAAATATTCAATTATTGTTAAAAATCGTTCAATGATTTTAGATATTTGAAAGTTACATTGCCTAAAGATGACTTAATTCTTGTATAGATCGATTAAGATTATTACTACTACAAAAAATACTATATTTCAGGTTTTACATATAAGAAACCGTTCGACCATTACCCCACACAACGTCAAAGGCGTACTCAGAGTAGATACAGTCACTTACACTGGTGTGACTGGCGATGGCGTTAAGCGAGAAGAGTTTGACAAGGTCCTAGCACCAGAAGCGAAGGAGAACATAACGCTACTTGTGACATTTGATGATTATTTCAAAAAGCTAGTTGATCAGGTATGAATAATTGTCAAAATATTAAAATTATACTAAAAAAATAAAATTATATTCTATATAACTATAAATTTATGCAATATACATACTTTACTACTTTACTACTTATTATCTTAAGCTACCGACAAAATAAAATTAAAATTACTGGTGGTCCTGAAAATCGGTGTTAGGGTTAATAAATAGCCTTAACATAAGCCGAGGATTCACCTTTTTGCGAGACTCGTTGCTGCTTCTGTTTGTTACTTTCTTTTTTTTCTAGATTACACGTTAAGATTTTCTTTTTGATTTTGTATTTTGTAATTTTTCTTTTACTATGGTTTTTTGATTAATGCTATATTTTTTTTGTTGTTTTTTATTGTATATGTAC
>LUGF01025751.1:150495-163526 GCA_001625245.1 Calycopis cecrops
CTCTATGCGGATGTCTATGGGCGTCGGTAGTCATGAAATTGTCTGCGACTGCTCGTTTGTCCCTAAAATAGGTACACTAAAAAAATACTGGTATTATGTACTAGATTTGACAATAAAATGCTGCTAGTACCTACGTTTTATTTTAATATTTTGCTTTTAAATACTTTTTGTTCTTGCATACATGGTGGCATCAATAACACCTTCTATTTCTTTCTACTTTATTAAAACATTAAAACAGTAGTAGTGTAGTATTACTATTATTATACTACTAAGTAAGTAGATAGTAAGATAGTTTTAAATTGTGGAAAATAAATAAATAAATATATATCTCGATAGGTATCTACGCCACATCTTACCGGATCTTATATATACTTACTTTATTACGCTCTTTATCTGAGTGACTACATTGCTCATATAGATATACAATAGAAATAGCATTATTTTCATCGCATTTATACTATTAATCAAATAGATTATACTGCGGTAAGGAAGAGGCAACTATTTTGCGCCTACAGTAATGTATACTATAATTTATGTTTGAATGATTGCTATTTATAAAATAACAGGCGTTATTATATTTTACGAGCAAATCGGCATATTCCTTGTTGGGATTTTAGTCTCTTTCATGGGTTTAGTGGAAGCAATAAAATTTGAAATAAACAGTTGCTTAGTATAAAAAAGCTGTACGCTTTCTTTTTTTTTATATAACATAGGAGGCAAACGAGCTGTTGGGTACTGTACGCTTTCGGTGACAATATTACCTATATTGTCTAAAGTTTTTTAATTGTTTTAGGATATCACAAATATTTACAAGTACCCGGAGAGAACTCGAGAGGAGCGTGATACGATGGAGAAAGCTCTTAGGAAATCTGAGAGTATCTTCGCACGGTATTACTTGAACGATGCCTTTAATGATGTCGAATTTGATTTTGAGCTAAGAGATGATATCAAAATTGGACAGAACTTCAATGTGGTAAATATTCAATTATTGTTAAAAAACGTTCAATGATTTTAGATATTTGAAAGTTACATTGCCTAAAGATGACTTAATTCTTGTATAGAACGATTAGGATTATTAGTACTACAAAAAATATTGTATTTCAGGTTTTACATATAAGAAACCGTTCGACCATTACCCCACACAACGTCAAAGGCGTACTCAGAGTTGATACAGTCACTTACACTGGCGTGACTGGCGATGGCGTTAAGCGAGAAGAGTTTGATAAGGTCCTAGCACCAGAAGCGAAGGAGAACATAACGCTACTTGTGACATTTGATGATTATTTCAAAAAGCTAGTTGATCAGGTATGAATTGACAAAATATTAAAATTATACTACTTAAACTCTCTATAAATATAAATTTATGCAATATACATATTTTAATATCCATAATAATAATGTGCGTTAGTTATGCACTCATTAGCATGGTGATACAGAGGACAGAATAGTTTTAACAATGGGTTTTTTTAAAACATCTGATTAAAAAATCGAAATAAATCGTTTTAATCTAACACGTTCACTTTAATACATAACCAAGTAATATGCTCTTTTTATGATTTACATTTTTTCCACATTAAGTGCTCACAAAATATTTACCAATGAAAATTTGGCCTGAGATGAAAATAATAATCATAAAATCTCTATTGTAAAAATAAGCGCCACCATTTTTTAAAATATCAACTTTATATAGCACACCAATCAAGTGTTTAGTCTGTTCTATTGTTAATCTTTAAATGAATTAACTTATTTTAACATTTTATAATTATTTTACAGGCATCTTTCAACATTGCTTGCATAGCGACAATAGTCGAAAGGAATTTCGACTACTTCGCCCAGGATGACTTTAGAGTGCGCAATCCCGATATTAAGATAACATATGATGGCAAACCTGTGTCAAAACAAGAGTTTACCGTTACCGTCAAAGTCGAGAATCCTTTACCGATTCCACTGAAGAATGGGAAGTTCTACATTCAGGGTCCTGGACTGGAACAACAATTAAAGATTGAGCTGAAGGAGGTAAATTTTTTTTGCAAAAATTACGAAGAGATAGTCATCGACTAGTTCCATCATTTGTGATGTATGTATGCTAGTTTGGTCGGCGGGATCCAGGTACCCCTTGCTTACAAGGTACCATCGCAAAATGACAGCTATGGTGTCGTGATCGTGTGATGTTTTACTTTACATTGGATCATTGGAAGGGAAGAGGCAACACATGTTCATAATAAAATATAACACAATATAATAACAGAGATGGGGACGCATATGGGCGATGGCAGTCGCCAAAAGGCTCAGTCTGCTTGTCCCCTTATACCTACCTACTATCAAATACGTATCATGGACTAGCCTTCTTTCTCTAAAATAGGTCACACGTCGTTTTCCCTTTCTAATTCCTGTGCAACACAGACTACGTTCGAAGTATATTGGTACCAATTTCGTTTATACAGAATTTGGTCACATTTTAAATACATTTTTAAAATAAAATAAACATAATGACTAACTCGATTTTGAATATTACAAGTACTTTCAGTAATAATGCCGTAAGTCCAAGTATATTTTACTATGATTTTGAGTACAATGTTTTCTCATTTCAGAATGTAGCGCCGGGTGCTGTGGCCACTGCACAATTCCAGTTGACACCTCCTTGGGGTGGTCGTCACCAAATATCTGCCAAGTTCACGTCTAAAGAGATCCGAGATGTGGATGGATTCCTATCCTTCATGGTGGCTGTCCCGGAAACTAACGGAATACCCCTGATTGACGCAAATGAAACTCGACAAATATAAAATATCGCTCTATACAAGCGTAGCTTTGAAAAATATACTCTATGAGGTACAATGTAATATAAACGAGAGTAATACTAGTTACCATAAACAGGATAAAGTTTGCAAATAATTTTATATTGTGTAACTGTACAAGCAAGACATTTTTCGTAAGGACTGCAATGTTATTTAAAAAAGCTTCGAAATTTGAGTTTTAGCAGGTGACTGCTAATGCTCAAATCGTAATCTCAATCTAAAATTAAGTTTCCATAAGTCATTATTATTATTTTCTGAAGGTCAACATAATAATTCTCCTATTAAATTATTATTAAAAAATTAACGACATAATATTGTATCGGATTGGTGGTATTGAACCCGACTACAGCACGAACAAAGGCGGTTATTTATTTACTTTATTTTAAGGTGCGTGTGGTATTTGTTTATTGTTGTTAACTGTTGAAAGTTTAAAAATGTTGTTTTAAGTGTTGCGATTGTAAAATATTAACTATTTACTGTAAGGAAAAACTTGATCTGGTTGCTAAGTGTTCAAGATGGCAAGATTACCTGGTTTAGATTATAAACAAAAAAGGAGAATACCTCCGCCAGAATAATTGTCACGTGCCTTATTCCTATATCTTTGGTCTAATAAATATATTAAATTAATGTTTTAAAATAGGTAACCTATATCCTATTTGTATGATATCAGCTTTAATTAGTAGGTTTGTAAATATTAATCTAATGAAATAAAAATACACAATATTTTTTCTAAGTTTCTATAAATCAAAGATATACCTTAAATCTTATAATTATATTCACCAACATTTCGCCCAAAATACTGACTAATAGCTTAAGTAAATAATAGAATACGATATTTTTATGACATTTTTTAAATAAGATCGGGAACACTGGGATCATCAACAAAGTCAGGAGAGGGTTCCTTGTTAATATTCATAAATGGGCGATTCACGTAGCTAGATGTTTTATGGCTGGTAGTCATTTTGGTGAAGTCCAGAACATCATCCGAAGGGCCTATCTCTAGAAACTCTCGTTTAGAATAAGATGGACCTTTTAAAAATTCTTTAGTATCCTCTGGAGCTACAGTTGTTTTATTTGAATTTGTTTTCTTTGGTGATTTTTTTTCCAGGACGTAATTTGTTTTTGGCATCGTTATAACTAAATGTCCGGTTGTTTGAGATCGTTCAGCTGTCGAATTGCTAATATCGACTTCTTCTGCAAGACGTATCTGAAATATTTTTTTATTAACCATGACTCTTACATGATGAGGCTGCACATCAATATCTAGCAAACTCGTGTCCATAAATCTGTATACAGCTAGTTCCAAAATATATTTATCTGGCTCTGTGTCTTTAAGCAGAAAATCTATTTTCGCTTGATTGATATTATATGCTGTACCGTCGTCACGAAATAGTTTGTATTGCCTTTTAATGTCTTTCTTTTCTTCTGATTTATAACTATCTAATTTTAGCTGTTTCATGCGTTCTATTTCATGCCTCACTTCTGGCGCATGCTCACATTTTTCTGCCCAAAATTTTTTGTTTCTTTCTTCAGGGTCCATATCTTTATATTCATTTTCCCACTTATTTCTTATGTTATTTTCCAGTCGTGTCTTCTGTGACTGGCGCTTACCTTTATAGATTTTTTGCTCAAATATTATATCTGACTTTATAACGGGGAGATTTTGTAAGCATTCGATTCTCTCAGATCTCTTGATATCTTTACCGTCTAGTGTTTCTAATTGTTGAAGCGTGCCAATCACAAAACATCGATAGTTGTCATAATCAGTGCAAGGATTGCCAGTTAAATAAAGGTTATTTAAGTTATAGTTACCAGCTAGTGACTCTACACTTAAAATGTCTCCTATAAAATTAAGAGTCAGATCTAATTTACTTAAAGATTCACATCGTTCTAAATTTTCAATCACTTCGATGTTGTTTAATGCCAAATTTAAGTACGTAAGATGCTTTAGTTTATTTAGATTCTCTATTTTAGGAATAAGATTATTCTGCATCAATAGTATTTTGAGTTTCGGACACCAGTCTTGAATGTATTCGATTTTTTCTATATTTTCTTGATGTAAGGCTATTTCTTCCAACGGTGCCAATTGACAATCATGATGTTCTGCTTTTTTTCGAACCATTTCTACACTTATTTTGACCATCTTACAGCGTTTGTTGAAATAGTAAAAACGAAAAAAGCTCCCGATAGAGCTTAGAAAATACAGATTTTACAATGTATCAGAGACTGACACTTAGCGGGCAAATAAACAGCAACATGACAACAGTTGCTATAGAGATATTAGCTACGTTTAGTCCATAGACAATTTAGAGTATATGATTTTACACTATTATTTAATGCACTGTGTATAAATATGCGCATTATTATCATTTACAAGAGATAGTTGATACATAGACATCACCAGATTTGGAAAATATGCGTGTTATCCACTATTTATCGTGTTTTCCACGTAGGGCCAACTGGAATCTCCGCACGCGATATACTCAGATGACATAGTATCCAGTGATTTAAAATATATAATAAGTATTTTGAAAATTATCGAAAATAGTTGCCGACTGCTGTAAATTGCACAAGGTTAACGTTTTTAGCATGTCTACCTATATAGATACTTGGTGGGATTATACATGTAGCTAATACTAAAGTGCTGCAAATATGTTTTTCAGAAACAGGGATAAATAATTTGCCAGAAATAGAGCATAATATTAACATAAATACTTATCCACCAATTCCTAATTATGTGAAATATTCCAAAAACAAATCCCAGGCCAGAAATAATACTTTACCTAGTTTAGTTTTTGCTAATCTTAATAATAAATACCGTGAAAACAAGTAAATTATGTTTTTAAAACACGCATCGTGCATTTTAAAGTTAGCTTTAAGTCTAAGATTAACCATTTCCTTGTGGGTATAATCAGTAAGATCTCATACGCGTATCTCGATGTCTCGGTGGTCGGTAATTCGTCATTTAACATTCCGGCGGTGGCACCCGGCACCCAGCGCCGGGCACCCGGCACCCGGCGCGCTCAACTCAAGCGTACCAAATTAATATCGCCGTGATGTAGAGGGTATTAAAATATTTTAAGCGACGCCATTTATAATAACGTTCGGATATCAAGTCGCGAGAGCTCAACATATTTTACTCCACGAAACTGCCAAAAGACAATGAAGATGAAGGATTACTATCATCAGGGACTCGTCTTATTGTTATTGTTCGTGGTTGGCTTGGAAAAAAAGATGGGAAAAAATCGAGAGTCGTTCCGATGAAATAAGGCATGACAGAGGGAAAGACGGTGTTATTAGTAAAAAAGCGCGGGTGAAGTGCGGCGCCCCGCGGTCTGTGTGTTTTTAGGGGCCTGACTCAGCGGGAAGTCTCACCGCTAAGCGGTCCAACGTACAGTCATCCCCTCGGGTTTGATACTTGTCCCAAAACATGATAAGCCGATTTAGTTTTAATAAGTAATACAATAAGGGTCATATTAAATGTGGACTCCAGTTTGAATGTTAAACATTCTGCGTTCGGTAATATTTTAGTTCGACGTGCTCACTTATTGAAAGAAGCCAATTTGATATTTTGTTGTTCAAACAAACACCCAGATGCTTAGTGTATTGATATTATGAGATATAATTTATTGTTTTGAATCAATAATAACGCTCTTACAAAGTGTTTCATAAGCATATTAATTTTATTTACTTCCAAATACAACTTTTAGTAACGTTTCATTGAATGCAAGCCGTTTACGCTGTCTGTCGCTAGATGGCGTTACTTATATCGTTATTCGTTAAATTATAGAGAAATAGGGTAATTACTTTTGCAAAAATAAAAAAAGTAAGTTCATGATTAAATTAAAAGTGTCGAAGAGATATAATAATAATTATTGCAAATTATATAATCGATGCAGTTTTTCAGCCTAGACAGGTTAGTACCTACTACCTACCCACTGCCGCGGTAATATCTCGACTGACTCACACACGAGAAAGACGGACAAATTTACAATTATGCTCTCCTCAATTAATGGCACTGTAACGCATATTAAATGTACACATTTGCAGTTTAGGTAAGAGGCTGTATTGCAGCCCTTATTGCGTAGGCACGTAGAGGGAGTACCTAGATTCTCCTACACGTAGGCAGGACCGGAATAGTAGGTACCTTACGTTCACACAATAGCTACGCATATCTAAAACCTATGCTTTCTTACAATGTGTCGTGCGGTTAACGTTAAAAGATTAAATAATACATGTGTATAATACCCACAACCTAACTGTACATTTTTTTACGTTACTTAATCTAAATGATGAATAATCTGAAATAAATGAATATTGTTATTATATTATTATATTAATCACTTTTTATTAATTAGGTAATAGCGATCAAAATTAAACTCTAACCCCCTTTCTAATAAACATAGATTAACTTTATTCCAGCAATAACCTAGTATTAAACTGACAGCTGTCAAATTCTGTGTTTATTATAGGAATTTGACAGATGTCAGTTTAATACTAGGTTAATGCTTGGATAAAGTTCATCTATGTTTATTAATAAGGGGGTAACTGATTTGCCTTTGTCCTTTGCCTTTTTTGTATAAAATACAAAAAACTTACTAAAAGACTTAGTAAAAAAGGTATTTACATCGTTATTGATTGGGACACGGGTGTATTATGATTACCTGGTATTCGCGACCGGGCGGCCGGGCGGCCGGGCCGGGCCAGTCCCACGCTCGGGCCAAGTCTACTGTTCAACACGCGATACGTCAGGACAAGTCAAAACAACCGTCATCACTCCGATCTCGTTTTTTTTCCGAAACAAATCCGAGATGCCTTGTTCATATTTCGCGCTAAATATAAATTATGTTTAATGAGAGATGATTTATGCGGAACCACTTGGATGTATGAGGATGTCTGAAGGATAAATATGGTGATTGATATGGCTATTACCAGTGCCAATCAGCAGCAACAGATGAATATATTTTTTTTTCGGTAAAAGCAATGAAAGAAAACTTTTTATTTAGATACTTTCAAAAAGTACTGGATAAAGAAAACTATGTGTAACTCCGATAGGTAGGTACGGGAGGATCTAGAGAGAAAAAAATTTTGCTTAAAAAGTAATGGCAGCAACTTGAATTGGTAGTAAGAATGCACTGCAGACGAACTAGGCCAGCAGGTCTGAGGATGTTCCTTTCGTGACGTAGAATGTCAGCCATTCTGCCGGGCTTCTTGCGGTTCCTGAGTTTCCTGTCTCTATTCGAACAAGTGAAGCAACTTGGGTAGGTAGAGGTACCTATTTGTGTGTGTGTAAGTGGAAGATGTCCATGAAAAGCAGATAAGTTACATGGGAAAAGTGTTAAGCCGATGTTACGCCTGTTCAATCACTGTATTTTCATATCGCTACATCGCGTCGTTAAAAAGGTTATAAAAGATACCTATGATTTTTACATTAGCTCTCTAATAAAGAGTTAGATATTACAAAGTTCCAAGAAGAATTCAAACAGATGTTTGAAGAAGAATCTGAATTTATTACAGAAGATTCTAACTTTAGCACAATCACATGTTTTTCTTGATATGCCTTCCTGATTCTCTTCAAAATTCCTCGAGTAGGACGTTTCAATCAAAAGCTATAGTTTCTACCTTCTAACGTGTGACTTGTGAAATTGACTACGTAATTAGTTTCAATGGACGATTCGGAGGTATTGTAGCGTACGTGACGTCTACCGTTTCGATCGCAATCAACGATTCGTTTCGATCGTTTCGTTGTCTTGTGTCTGAAGGGGAGAGGTAGGTCCACTCTCACGTACATAGTGAACACGGTCCACATGGTCAGTAAATACATTTCCGTGAAATGGAATCCGTGTTACAAATTCGTAGGATACGTGCTCATTGCGCGGGACTTGGCCATCCACGAAACATTACCTATTTATAATTATTACTAGCTATTTCCTTGAACGTCTCCATAGAGGTATGTGAAATATTCAAGTATAAGTCTATTAGTAAGGGAGAAGAATACAAATATACATTTGAGAATTTACTCAAGTACAGTATAAGATCCTCCGCCAAATATGAGCTTTTAATGTGTATAGGCTTCTAAAAGTGACTATATTTTATTAAACCGCTAAATGAGACTTTTTAATTTATGTAGTCGAGGATCCATTGAAATTCAATAAGAGGTAATGTAGAGTGCTACATGCTTGCATGCAGTCGAATTGTGCCGGCACGACCGGGGAGGTTCCTCTCGCTTACACGAGAGCTTCGTGTGGTGTGTAAGTAGTCGGTGGCCCATGTAGGAAGGAGAAAGATGGAGGGTAATGCATCTGTATAGAAGCTGTGCGGATATCTATGGGCGTCGGTGGTCACGAAAATTGCTCCAACTGCTCGTTTGCCCCCTTGTGTCACATAAAAAAGGTTCTTTACAACTTTAAGTCTTCACTTTTATGCGGTGCGACAGGGTGTGTAGCCGGTGGCCCGGCGAGGTGGGACGAGAAAGGAGGGCAGCGCATCTATATAGCCTCTATGCGGATGTCTATGGGCGTCGATAGTCATGAAAATGGCCTCGACTGCTTGTTTGCCCCCCTATACCAAAAAAAAATACTCGTGATATAAGGATATTATGATGATTGCAATTACATAGTAAACATACCTATTGGAGTAGGGTTCTAAGCAGTATATTAAAACGACTTTAGTGCCTAGGTATTTGAAGTTTATCTTCTACAAGGCATTTTAAAATCCAGCATTTCCCTCAGAAGCTTCTGTATTACTGTGCAAAACACACAAACTTGTGCCAACATTCGTAAATAGCTACTGCTAACACAGCTTTATAATACATCGGTAGCCTGATGTATCTTGTACATTGAATTCCAAAGAACAATGTTCTTGTGTTGCTACCGACATGTATCGCCCACGATATTGGCGATGACATGACATTTGATATGCAAATAGACATTTACATTTTTTCATTTATGACGTACCTAAGTCCAGTATCTAAGAGAATCAGTTTAGATGCTAGCTGTGCTTTGCGGGATGACTATCTCAGAGGAATCACAATTATTTTTGAAGTAATACTTCTATAGGTACGCGCGTTTGACATGGGTATAACAACGCTGGTTCTCACCAGCGTTACAAAAATGTGTGTTCGGGTGAGGCCAATGGAAGTTATATTAAGTAAGTATAAGTAAAAAAATTGTATTGTTTGTAACACAATATGTTTGTGCAACTTTGATTGATTTCTTTAGTTTTGGAGTGAAAAAAAAACATACAAACTTTCTCATTTACAATATGAGTAGGACATATTACTTAGTAGGTAGGTACAACCTTTTTACTCAGTAAATACAACCTTTTTACCATTTTCCTTTTTGAGAAACAAAACAAATTCAGCTGGAACACAGCTAGATTATCGCTAATTGTAGGTAACCTTTTCTTTTAATAGCATTTGCTCGCATCGTGTCAAAAATGATTTTAAATGCGTTATATAATAATACAGAAGAGGAAGACATAAGTTATTTTTTTTGTCGGTTATATATCATAAATAATATTTATTATCATATATCAGTTATTATGATACAGTCACATTATCGTTATAACTTATATAACTTATATGATAAATAACATAGTAATAAATTTCAGGTAAGTCAAAAATATATAAAATTATGCTCGGCTCGGCAATTTTTTTTAATTACCCTGGTAATTATGAACCGAGAATTCGAGAAATTCTTCATAAAACAACATGTCAACTATGCGACGTCGCTGGCGAGGACTCAACTAAGTATAACCTATGGTATAACTCATACGGTAATCACCGCAAAGTAAGTGGGTGGTACGTTTATGACACTGGAGCTGCGAGCGTGACGGAATTCCTTTTGCAAAGGATTTCCAAAATGGAATTATATAAATGCCACGTACATTTTTGATTTTTAATTAATGTCACATCTACTATTGTGGGAGTTCAGACGCTTAGTGGCTTTTCACATGCGTACGGTTACGGCGCGGTCACCGCGCGTGTAAAGTAGTAATGTGTGAGAAGGTGAGCCGTTTCACGTGAAAGCTGTTTTAACAGCTCCATACATTACTACTACACGGCGCGGTAACCGTGCTGTAACCATAGGCTTGTGAAAAGGCACTTTAGGACTCTGCGTCTTTTTGATAAATATTTACCCACAAGAGCAGCGTATTGCTGTTGATAATATCGCACAATCAAAATGTACTGCTTGTTTTTGTCGTAGTGTATATATGTATCATGGATAGGTAGAGTCATCGTTGATAAATAGGCTATCAAACATTAAAACAATTTTTCAAATTAATATACCCTGAGGCTTGAAATTAGCGTGTGAAACCAATTACCTAGTCTTCAACTTTATTCCTTCTATTATTTTGTATAATCTCTATCGTGAAGTAAATCTACAATTTTTTATGGTATAAGGTGCAAACGAGCAGTCGGAGCGATCCTCACGACTACCGACGCCATTACCATCCGCATAGAGATAAACAGATACATTGCCCTCCTGCACCCTCCCACCTCCACGGACCACCACTTACTCACCGCACGATACGCATCAGTCATAGCACAGATGGCACTACGGTCAGCTAAGAGAAAGACACATTCGCCTGACTTCTTATAGGAGGCATATTTAGGTACCTAATCCTGTGTCATGAAATAGGTTAGGTACAGGTCTACAGGTCTTCCCTGAAATAATTGGGTTTTTAACAATCAAGCTAGGCAAACAGACAGTTAAGGTAAGATTAGTGGAGACGCTTACTTAAATCCTATTTTCAAAAGTACCACTCGATTTTACAAAGTTTCGAACAAGGCGAAGATTTCGTTAGCACCGTATCAAAAGGCAAGCAAATTAGTCCATAAAAGGTCTGATCCTATAACATCAATGAATATTGAATCCATACCATCCCCGCGAGCGGGATGCTGCCCCGGCGATAAATTACGCTCTCGGGGAGAAGTACTAATTTAGTTGCCGACAAATTTTATACTGCCGCGATTTTAATGCGTTTCAAATAATGTCTGTAGGCTACGCTAAATGATAAATCGTCAGGGGAACGCCTTCGATCCGAGTTTAGTATAAATGACCCGCGGTCCCTCTCGGCCGCCCTGGGGACGAGGGAGACGGAGATACTGTTAAAAAATGAAATGATTTAGGCAAGAGTGCGATGGTGTTGAGATAATAACAGTGCAAGGTGCCGCAGTCGGTTCCCGTCTTCAAAGCCACCGCCTTTGCATACCGACTTCGGCTCAGATTCATCTGAACATTATTAAATTTTGCTCGATCGAGAATGAAACCACTGCTCATTAGGATTAATGTTTTTGAGCACTAATCGCTTTTCGAGGTTTGACGTTCTTTTAGCTATTGTAAACGACCTTGTCGAGAACGCAAGGTTAATTTGTTTGCTGCATACTAAAGGGATATTGGATACAGACAGTGATATTGAGATGTTCTGCCGCTGCTCACACCCATCACTGCCACCGGTGTTTGACATCGACAACCACTTATGATCATTTATGAAATGACTGTGGGATTCCAAAGGTGCTGATAGACTTGAGCATTCATTTGTAACAGAACATCGAGCATTCGCCGTTTTTATATTTGTCGAACTGAACAATGAGCCGAGCCAAGCATAGAGCCAAACGTAGCTATGAACATTTTCACGAGCATTCTAGTGACGGGGAACGGGGACGCGAAACTATGACCGAAGCTTGGCTCAGCAAAAAACTCGAAGCAATGCTCGTTAGAATGCTCTCGTTTATTTTTCTGTATGTAACATTCGCATGAATGCTCATTACATGTAAATGTTGCTTAAGTTTATCAGCACCTTAAGAGAAAAGCAAAACGTTGACTTATAATGAGTATAATCAGAAGAAGACAAAAGGGTAGGAACTACGTTCCCCTATCTATCAAAGCGGGCGAAGCCGAGAAAATATAGGAAAATCTAACACTTAACTAATGCAGCCTGGTTTCAGTTAATGATTGTATGTAAATTATTTTTTTCCAACCATTTTTGTAGTGATAACTCATCCCAATTCCTGATGAAACTATGCGAGGTCCAACCAACAAAAACCGAAAATGACTAAAAAACCGCATGACAATGGCAGAACGCTCCTTTGTTTATAGGAATATCTCACTTTATGATTCGAGGATCGGCGAAGGAAAAAAAACGAAGGAATGTCCCACCGGAAGGACGGCGGGCAGGGCGTGACCGTAAAACAAACAAGTTAATTGTATTTATTCAAATGCGGTGGGGGGC
>LUGF01025751.1:163559-182289 GCA_001625245.1 Calycopis cecrops
GAGACTGGGAGCAGCCGTCTCATGAATAAGCATCCGCGTGCATTGTCATCCGCTACGAGATTTGCCCGCTGTTATGCTAATGTCTTGTCATGTTCGACCTTTATTAAAACGAATAAGACGGGATTAGATGTGCATCGGATGCGATTTAGGTGTTGAGAGAACAAACATACACCTATTAAATCGGTGTGTAAATATGCTGCTTATTTATTAAAATAAAAAATTCTCAATATTTCAATTATGACAAGAGATTAGCATTGAATTTTGAACGATGGTAGGTCTCAATATGGATAAGGAAGTTTTTATTTCGACGGGAAAATATCCAATAACAAGTTAGTACATAGTTGGTTTCTGTAACAAAACATGTTTTTTCCTCGTCGCCTGACGAGCACTCGAAGCGATCTATTGGGCTTTTCTTCATTTCCACGGCATAATTGCTGCATCATTTGAGATTCGAAAAACAATATGTTTCCAATAAGGTCTAATTGATGAAGATCTGTACATCTATTCACGAAGTAAGTATATATCGGTTACCTGGTGATGAGTTTTCGAAACCAGTCTTCTTAAATGTAATTTTAGTTAAAAAAAATTGGAAATAGTATATTATTTGATAAAAGTATAATATGAATTTTCATCAAAAGTGACAATACGTTCCATCAACTTTATCTACGAAGTATTTCATTACTTATCTCAACTTCCCTGTACCTTCCTGCCTACTCTTGTTTTCTCCCTCCACCAGTGACGTAAAAACTAAAAATACTAAACAATGTACCCATGCATACCTGAATAACATTTACTTGTAAATATTTTAGTTATAATTTCCATAGATCCTCCACAAGCAGTCGTTTGATCTATGATCTATTTACACAGCGACGCGGGCGCAGCTCCGTCTGGGAGGAGCACAATGGCTCGTATTGTCAGCTCATGTAAATTGTAAACGACCTCGCTAACTGCATTCGTTTTGTGGGCTATGCCGTGAATTTGCATTTACAAACACAAGTTTACCAAGTTGTGTGTACTTAAATAAGATAGCAATATGCAACTAGAGATAATTTAAGTTTGTTTTCTGACATAACTATTGGGGGTAAGATGAAATAGCGAAACATGGCAATTAAAATGTATCTTTTTAAAATCAAAATGATTTCTCATCAACGTTCATGCTCAATCTTCCTTTATAGGTCAATGACCCGATCTCCTACTACTCACTTCCATCTCAGACCAGCCACTGCACGGAGACCGTTCTCCCAACTGGTTAATGGTGTGACCAACAAATATAAAGACCAACACTATTCTTCCGAAAAGTAGCCTCTTCAACATTTCTGGCTGTACTAAATTAGGAAATATATAAAAAAGTCAAACATCAACTCAATAAAAAGGGTACGCGGTTAAACTAAAATATGATAATTCCTAAACGCTTTGGATCATTACATAAATCTTTATAAAATTAGGCGCGCCGATATAGGCACCACTCGGCGCATAATCCGATTTGCAACGGCTACTACACTCCTCCCCTGACAATACAATCCGAATGTTTATTTGCACAAGATATTTAGTCACTTCCCCAACGGATTAGCGGACAAAGACGGGGGGCGAGATAAAGCGAGGCTAATAGATGGGGCGGCTGCCATTTGCGGAGGTACGTGGTTGATTTATAGAGATTACAAGACGTAACGGGAATATTAAACGGGACATGCTTATGGGTGTAGGTAAACAATTAGTTTAATATTATAGATTTGTGTCGTGTGGTAAAGAATCCTACTAATATTATTAATGCGAAAGTTTGTATGCTTGTTTGTTACTCCTGGACGCGAAAACTGCTGAACCGATTTTCATGATAACTTGGGTTAACACATAGAATTTTTAGGAGTTTTTATCCCGAAAAAATGATCCTATGGAATGCCATGGGATGATTTTCTATTTTCCACGGGATCGAAATTTACGCGGGTGAAACGGCAGGGCGCGTTATAAATAAATAGTAGGTACCCTTCTATAAAAGTAATATTCTAAGAAATAAATGTGAAAAATATTGTATCAAATTCTTCTTTTTTAATAACGAAGAATAAAAGGAAACAATGATACCTACGTGTAAATTAAATGCATCAATATTTATTGATATACCAAATTACACTGTTTTCAATCATCATTGTCATTTCATTCGCTTCTATCAGGTACATTCAAGCTTTTCTACGCTTAACAAATCTTAAATCATCGGTTGTTGCAACTAATATAATTAGGTACATTTTGTAATCTACCTATATCTATATCTGTTAGGTATATGAAGAGCTTCAATAGCAGCAGAATAAAAATCTTATCATTTTGTAACGATTAGATTTTTATTCTCCTGTGGTTGAAGTTCATAAAATATACATCGGAATAAAAGTGTGTTCTCGCTGCGTCCGGAAACAGGACATTTTTGTCGAGCGACAAGGGTTTTTGAAGTCCATTGTGGGCGAGCATAAAGCGAACTGTTTGCACATTGGACATTTCTAAACAACATTAGAGATGAATGTTCCAATTGTCGTATTGTCGCCGTTGTGTGGAGAGAGAGCCGCTACGGGCGGCGTGAGGCGACTGCGGGGGCCCGCGCCGGGGGATCTTGTACTTTTTGCAACAACACAAGAACAACAACACACAGTTGTTTTGTTTTTCATTGTTTATACGAATAAAAATGAATATGCAGTTTTCTAAAAGATAAGATAGTTTTAAAAGTATCGCATGTGCGTCACCTACAGCTAATTGCTACATACTTTTAAGCTGATAACTTCAATGAAAATTAACCCATATGCATTATTCTCGTATATAAACCAATTTTCATTGCCTTTTTTGCTTTAACTATTTAATTTATATATTTAATATAAAATCTATTTAATATAAAATCACAATGAAATTATGTTATTAAGTAGGTACGTACCTACCTACCTACGTAGCAGCTTCCTCAATATTTTTTTTCAAATTATTAATATCAATTTTATTCATATCTACTAGTCTCGATTATACCTATTACCAATATTATAAATACCTATTTGTATAGATGTAGTTTAATTGGAAAACCATACTGACCCACAAATTGCGTATTATTTACATGTACTTGTCCTGAGTTCAGAAATAACTAATAAAATACTATAGGTACAATTGTTAGCTACACGAATTATTTTTTTGTATAAGAAAATAATTGTTGGAAAATTAGCTTTCTCATTGGTAAAAGATGAAAGCAACGTTGTAATGAAACATATATTATTTTACTCACCTTCCTGCCTGTTGAATGTTGAACACTATCTGAAGACAGTCAATCTTAATTGAAGACAAATAGAAACCCTACGAAAATTTGTAAGTATTTGAAATGGTCAGGAACATACATACCATCTGACACGGTGGGAGCCTTAATACATATTGATGAAACACGGAATACTTTAATTAAATTGTCGTTCCTCGTTGCGGTCAGAGCCCTCGCAAAATTTGGCGGCAAATCAGCAAACGACAGCTGTGCAGAAATCACAGTTTATTATTCTATTATTTAATTTGTCGCTACATTGTACGCGGGCACCGGGGGTGATGTTTCCGTATTTACATGCGGAACCCGGACAGGAGTCAAGTTTGACAGTGTCAACATGTCAACGTGACAATGGTCGTCACACGTCAGGCCTGTCAATCGGAGAGCATGAGAAGCGGGCGGCTCCCTCGGGGTAGTCTACATGGCATACCGGTTTAACAATGGATATATTTGAGTACAAATATCTTGTTGTTGAGCTGGTGAGCGATAGGTCTCTTGGTGGAACTGGAGTTTTGGAATTGTCATCAAATGCTTCGTCACCTCGTATTTACCTACTTCCTTCCAAGAAAAAATATTTAAAGTCATGACATCCGTTTTAGCATAAGATATAAAAATAATTCACTATGAATTGATGATTTGTTTTAGTCCTATGGTGATTTTTTGATATTATGTTAAATATATTTACTGCTGCTATTTGATAAGTTTTCAAGCACCATAGCATAGCAAAAGTGTCTTGCAACTAATTGATAAGTATATATAATAATAAAACAATTTTACTTTTTTAAAATTAATAATGATAATAATAAATAAACATTAATAGCCTTTTTTTAATCAATAAACATCGCATTTTTATGTTAAATATTTTCAGTATTAATTATACCTATACCTACTATAATTAAAATCTTAATCTTTAATTCACACTTCATTATCGCTTTTTTATTGGTAACATCGTATTAATTTACAGAGGTTAGTTCCCATTATTATATAAAGTGATGATTTGCCTTGAAACCATACTTATTGTTACCTATATTTATTTCTGTTAAGGTAGAAATGTGCTTTGTTCTTTGTTACTCATAATTTCACCTGAACAAAGTATGTATATTGTATAGGTATAAGATCTACCTAATCTATGTTTGGAATGAGAATGTAGAATTTGCCTATCGCTCGTAGTTCTAGATACGTACTTCATTCGGCAACTTTGAAAGAACAAGTTTGAGCAAGTACCTACAAGTCGGTACAAAGGTACCTACATCCTAGGGCGCACCAATAGTAGGTACTTAGACGAGCAGTCAACAAAACTTATCGGTGTCAGAAAAGAGATTAATAAGCTTACCTTAAACATTTATTTTAATATTAAAAGGCTAGAATCTTGTATTTAAATTCGGAATTATTATACCTATTCATCACATTTAGGTGCCTACATCAATCAGATACGTTAATAGTAATAAATATACATTTGGAAAATATGCGTTAAGAGCTCTATCTTTCTCTTTCTTTCGCATCATTTTGAAAGTTTAGAAGGTTGAGAAATGTGAATTGAAAGTTTTCGTGTAAAATAGCTTTTAATGTTAGTTAATCAAAATGGCCGTCAATTAACTCCATGTTTTATTAGTTTGGTCTAAATAGTTTTTAATTATTTAAATACGATATGCCTACTCATTAACGATTTAGTAATTTATTGAATGATATGAAAGTAGCAATGTTTGAAAGTATTAGGTATACATAACGTAATATAAAGTATTTATAACTGTAATAAGTAGTTACTTATAAAAGTAACTAAAGTTGTAGTTACTTTCTTTGGGCTATAAAGCTCGGATGGCTTTGTAAGTTCGGATCGAGTATTATTATTATATTGTCCCGTTATTTATAGTCTGTGTACATAAGTAGGATGAATTGATAATTATTTTCGCCCCATTTGTAGCATTCTTTGTGGCGATCACACCCGATCGTTTAGGGACAATGGCGGACGATGTTCTGAATCGCTGCGACTCCGCAAACAACGAGAACGTTTCACCGACGTCACAATAAGAGATTAATGGCCCCTCTTTGTTATCACTCGATGCTCTTTAACTTATTTTGTGGTCTCGTTTCACGGTTTATTTGTAAATTTAAAAACGTTAATAACCGTTAAATAGTTTGTTTGTTAAGATTATATCGTGTTGCGTCATTATCGATGCCCCAGCGTTGGAGAACCATAAAATTACAAGAACAGTGGGATACTTATTGAATACGGCCTGCGAGTTGAAGGTCTTTAATGAAGCTCGTAAACATGGAGTGTCACGGAATTCACATAAAACTCCTTTCGCGCCTAGGCCATGTTGGTTCATTTTTTTGGCTATAAACCTGCGTTTTTGTGGTCTTAGAGCGTCGCGACCTTATCACCTTGTTGAGTTGTCGACGCCTCCAGTTGGCTGCAATCAAAACACCATTCTGAACGGTCATTAAAAATGATATAAAGTTTAATTTACAGCTCTGGCGCGCCACGGCTTGGCTGTTATCGGTAATTTTATATTCCACATTCAAATCAATCTGTCATTTGTTTTTTTTTGTTTTAGTGTTTACAACTTTAAGTGTGTTCTTTCTAGCTGAACATAAATTCGACTGAACGGAATTTCAAAAATGCGCGTGTTTTGCATATATACAATTTCAGCAGTAACATTATATATTTTTTTTGTCAGCAGTTGAACCTAAAAATACGTAAGTATTATAATATCATCCATTGCCAGTTAACAACTTACCTATGTGGGTAGGTACGCCATGTGCCATTTGAAAATGTTGTAAAAGTGTAAAAAGCCAACCAAATAAATGTTTCATTTGTCAGGTGTGACACATTGAAGCTAACTACCATTTCGCTTTAATCACATTCATACATTTTCGCATCCATTCCAACGAATTGAGACTATGTTTCTGGTTATTTAATTGATATATATCTAATATATTCTTTAACGTCATCGTCAGTACTTACCGGCCCACTGCTGGGCAAATCTTTAGTAATGTTTTAGTTTAGTAAATAAAGAAACTAATCATCAATATTAAGAAATCGCCTAACAATATTATAGAGTTCGCACCATTGTCAACATAATATAGAGTTCTCAAGACTGTGAACTCTACATACTATAATAATATTTCTAGAACGAACGAACGAAACCTAAACTATATCTTCATTCTCTATAAACTGGACTTTAATTTTGTCTAATGGACAAAAATTGAATTCTAAATCCCTATTGAGTTTCTGTGAATTAAGCCTTAAATTTAAACAATAATTGCACAATAAATAAAAAATAACGACCGATTTCGACCCATTAAAGGGTAGAAATTGATAATTCACATCTTGAAAATTAGATATTTATATCACCGGTGCCCTCCTCTCGCCCTGCGGGAATCGTATTCTTTACGATTGTACGCACAGCCACTACAATGATTTACGAACCAACGCATCCATAAAAATGGGGACAGCGCACTAAACATACAAAAGGTGCTATGGAAAGTGTAATATTTTAAGTAGGATATAAAAGTTTTGTTGAATAATAGCAGTTTTTTACTAGCTCGAAATCCAGATACGACCACTTCGCTCTGTTATGGCCGCGTCGCTAACAAGTTGCTAGCTACACTTTTAATGTTTCTTGCATAAAAGATCATAAATGTGTTTTATAGGAACATGACAACGCTGTAACAACTAATAAGGTTCTGCATTCTAATTAATATTATTTTACTTACCGATGTTTCAGCATCCAAATGTGATCAATACCTACTTCGAACCTAAAAAGAACACCAATGAGGGCGACCAATATCGCTGCGCCAGCGTGGACTAGAAAATTAAAATAGAAAAACTTGAAAAAACCTAAATAAGTTATTTCAATATAAGTTTTCTATCAAGGCATTTTTTAAAAGAAGACTTACTTATAATGTATTTTTTTTGACGGTACCTTTTTTAAGGTATAAGGAGGCAAACGAGCAGTCGGAGCCATTTTCATGACTAACGACGCCCATAAACATCCGCATAGAGGCTATACATATGCGCTGCCCTCCTCCTCCCGTCTACATGGACCACCGGCTACTTACACGCCGCACGAAACGCGACAGCACAGCTGTCACTTTAAGCAGGTCTCATGTAAGCGAATTAATAAAATATAATTAAATTAGATTGGCTAATTTCTTTAAATTACAAAAAGAAAAGAAGGAGAAAGAAAGGATTCAATACACACCTAGACCATAAGTTTGACTTCACGAAATATAGATATTTGGTAAGTAGTGATTGTATACCATTTTCCATTCTCTTATTTTGTCAATATGTATAGTTTTCACTATTTTCTTACTCACTCAGGGTTCAGCGAAATGCATTTTTGTCTGCTTTTTAACCCTATCTTTTTTGGTGCCGGCCATTTTAATTTTATTACAATACCGGTCATTTTATTACAATCACAAAACGACTAAATCAGACTATTAAAACTAGAAATTTTCAGGAAATATTATACCACCTTTTTGCTGTTAGTATGATATGAGAGATAAAGTTATTTTTTGAATATACAAAGAAGTACTCTGAAGGAGGTGGGCTGGCATATCCATGGAAAGGGAAGAAATTTGTCTAAATTGTACCTCAATTTAGTAGAGTAGTAATATATTTGTTTACGGTATTTACACCAACCTACCGTTTGTATTTATAGAGTTGGTCAACCATTTTTAATGTAAATATATTCTCCGCGATCTCGTGTTACAAACCTATCAGTGAGCAAATCACCATTGATTTATGACCCCATAAACAAAACTAAACATAAAAAGTTACTTGTTGATTTACGAGTTACGTATCACTTTATTGCATTTCGTTGTTTATTTGACTCTCCTATTGAAGGTCATTAGACGCTCAGCGTTCTCTTAATACATATTATATTTTGGAGGTTTTTCGAATCAGTCTTTCAAAACTCAAATTTGAAATGTGTGCCTAATCATTTGTTGGTTTCTACCAGTTTTTACAAACCTATAGTCATTTATTAGTAGGTCTACACATTACAAATATATCGTACAATATATCGAGACTGCCTAATTTAAATACAAAAAAAGTTACTTGTTGATTTACGGTCCTATTATATTTATAACTAATAAAAGTACATTATTTATTGTGTATTGGCGATATTGTTGGAAAATTATGTAATTAGGTGTGTAACAACTACAGATAGAGTTAGTTTATTTAAGCTCCAACTTAATAAGAATTTGCCTTCATGCTTTTATATAATGTGTTCAAATGAAAAATCTATTTTATTTCAATATTATGTTATGATTCCTACTTTTTCAATTACATTTTCGTAAAAGCATGCGTGTTTTTAATAAAAGGATCAAAGTAAAATAAATAAAGACAATTTATGTAGATAGCGTCGTTTACTTTACTTCTCGCAATATGGCACGTAGCTAAATGGATGTTTGTCTGTCGTATATATAAAATATATTAAAGTGTAGGTATAAGCTATAATAGTTTGGTTAGATGCGGTCTTCAGGCATCTAAATTTGTCAAAGATGAAAAATTTTACGTCAGCTAATATTCATTTTATTTAATATTTATAGGATAGGATAGGCATTGGTATAGTTACTACCTACGAGTATATATATAGAAAAAGAGATTTGTTTTTCTACAAAAAAAAAATGTATAAAAAGACAGCTAAACAAATTTTGGTTCAAAATAGATGGTACGCAATTCGAAACTTGGCTCATTGGTGGCAAAGGACATTTGTTTTTTCAGCCAACCTTTCACCGGCTGCGCGACCTCGTGTGTCAAAACGACCGCACAAAAAAAATTCGCCATCGCACACATCGAATAATCTCGAGGATTTACCGCGCCACCCACGTGGCCGTATAATTCTTCCAGAACGAGCTAACTTCATTATTGTGGCGTGAGATACAATAGTTAAGAGCAGGATTTATTAGTCCAACACGTTGACTTCTGTTTATAGCTGCCGGCGGGGCGCGGGGATTACGTGCGCCTGCGCAACGATTTATGGACCGCCTCGATAAAAGCTGAATACTCGCTGGAAATTGTTCGAATCAATGTGTTTGTTTTGATGTTAGGTACTGTAACTAAAGGATTCCGGATTAGGCTTTTTTTCTAGCTTACTCTTTAACATATGATTTAAGGCTCACCGTATAAAAAATATATGGAGCGTGCTTTTACCGTCCTTATGTCCGCTTACTTATCTTGCGCATTTTTCACTGTACATAATAATTCGGGTAAACTCCAGTTGCGTGTCTTCCTACACAGTTTTTGCAATAATTCCAATAAGTATTATCATCATAAAGGTTATCCACATAGGGACTTTCCATGAATGGCAAATCAGTCGTTGGTTCGATCCCCGATTGGCTTTTTCGTGGAAATCATGTTCAGAATGATAACATTGTAAATTATTTGGATATGCTCATTAAATTAGGGTTGCTCTTAGTACTGGACTGGTCTTTTTCGCGACGAAAACGCTTGTCCTTGCTGGTGAGCGGCCAATTACCGGCGTGTCCTGTAGTTGATAGACTCGTTACACACAAGCCGAATGATCTTCAAGTATGTTGAGTGCCCTATAGCAACTGGTGGCATACATTATGGTTAGAGAATGCGTAAAAATGTTTTCCTTCGGAAAAAAAGATCTTTATACCGTTTATGAATTTAAGCGGAGAAGGTCTATTTACTTTGTTTTTCTGTATTCTTTTCAATGACTAAAGATATTACCAAGTATTAATATGTATTCATAAAGGTATTAACAATTGCCTATAAGAAGTATGTTCATGCCATTGGCACATGCGTAAATGCGAGTTGGAATGGAATTCGTGATGGCGTAAACGTGGGCGTCCATACTTAGATGTAAATGGTTTAACCTGAGCCTAGATCGCGTACCTAATAGGTACATAAATAATGAGCTTACTCACGCAACAATGGCGTCGCATGGCCTTCCACCATACGACCACGGCCCCCGGATAATGAGGCATTATCGGTCGTTTCTCAGATTGATCGGAGTACTTAGCCTGTTATCGATTGAATCTCGTATACAGAGGATAGTTTATTTGATACAATCAAAGTTTGTTTAAATAATTTTCTATAACTGTTGTCTTGATGACAGATATAATTTAATAGGGCGCCATTTTTGCTCTATTTTTGTCGTTCCCTATTATTAGGTTAATAAATAGTTTCTTCACAACTCTATTTTCCCTTCGCTTTTTAATTACTTAGGAGCAATTATCAAGCTGTAACGGGGGGTTTAGTAGCTTCCAAAAAGCAGCATAGGTAGCATATTTAAAAAAAATAACAGATTTTTATGTTAAAAAAGTGAGGTTTGTATTTTATTTTGACCAGTGAGAGTTATTCCGTACTAACAAAACTATTTTCTCTTCACTCTTTAATTATTTAGGAGCTACTAACTAGGTATACCTAAGCTTGCGGGTAATAATAGCTTTCACTATAAAGCGTTGCTTTAAAACATTATAAGATTTTATGTCAAAAAGTAATAAATAAATAAATAAAAAGTGAAGTGACTAGTAGGAAACAAAACTAGCAGTAGCATTTGTCACAATATTGTGAATGAAGTAATAGGAGTGCGGCTCTAGCGCGCACTTGGAATGCTCGTATTAGAATATTCAGATTTTTCTAAACTTATTTCCTTAATATATTCATGTAATATATTTTTTTATTTAAGTATGCGCGATGGAAATGTTTGGCGTTAAAATATTACGTGTTTGATTCAAGTTGGTAATTAAAACTTGAGACGTCAAGACAATTCTAGGCATGTTTTATTAGTCGGAGCCGGCGTATCGGCGGGGAGTCTGCCATTAAATATACAATTTCAATTCGATTCTTGCTAATTTGGAATTAATGTTTACAGTCAAGTTTAGTGGTAGTTCCACTCTGCATGCATGCAGGCCGAATTGGGCCGGCACGACAAGGTGGAACTACTCGCATAGGTACATGAGATGTGAAGTGACAGCTGTGCGTTTCGTTCGGTGGGTGAGTTTCCGGTAGCCCATTGAGGAGGAAGGAGGTAAAGGAGGGCAACCCATATGTATACCCGCGATTGTGTGTATGTTTATGTGCGTCGATCGTCATTGAAAGACTCAACGGCTTCTAACCCATCTATGTCATAAAAAAAAAATGTTAGACTCTTCAAATCACCTTAAGAGATTACGGATCTATTTCCGTGTTGCTATAAATAGGTTCATTATTCCCAGCACTCGTATTGATGGCGTGGCAGGCGTCAAGGGCAGAGGGCGCTCTATTTGGGGAGCCCGCTCCGAACGGAAAGTAAGCTGAAACTAATCCGGCGCGCGGGTGGGCCCGCAACCCGACACCGGCCGTACATTTGTCATGTATAATGCGCGCGATTTGTTGCTTCAATTCGCTGTCCTTTTTTATGTTTCACTTATTCTTTATTCAAATATTTATTATTTACTTTTTATTTTTACGACAGTGGCGCGGATGTGGCCAGCTACTGCCTACTACTGATGTAACTGTTAATGAGTAGAAAGCGTTATTTAGTGAAGTGTTTAGAACAGAAATTTTAGCTTTTGTTCAGTTACTTGCTTAGTTTCATTCTATTACTTCCGAATACACAGATAAGTAATAAATATAAGCAGTAGAATTGTTCGATAAACGTAGATTCAAAATATATATTATTGAACTCATGATCTAAGCTACGAACTGTTCTCTAGTCTATAGGTATACAAACAAAGTGATTAAGAAAATAGAGACTCTAATTACACGAATTTCCGAATTATTGACACGTCACCATGTCATTATAGGTACTGACACTACTCGGTTATCGTACCCGGTTTATAGTAAGAGGTAGTGCCATATTGCATGCTTACATGCAGCCGAACTGGGCCGGCACGACCAGGGAAGTACCTCTCGCTTTCACGAGAACGGCGTAAAGTGACAACTGTGCTGTCGCGTTTCATGCGGTGTGTAAGTAGCCGGTGACCCATGGAGGTAGAAGGAGAAAGAAAGGCAGCGCATCTATATGCAGATGTCTATGGACATCGGTAGTCATGAAATAGGCATCTACTGCTCGTTTGCCCCACGGTACCATAAAAAAATTGTTTGCTGCGTTTTGTGAGTAGTTGTCCATAACAAAAATACTAAATCTAGGCACATAGTTATTTATTAATTAACATAAAGTTTTACATAAAAACACCTTCCTTGCAACGAAAATAACACAAATAAAAATAACTTAGATTAATTTAAAGTGTTTTTCACTAAAATGTTTATATTATACATAATATATAAGGGGTGTAAACTAAAAATTAATGACACCATAAAAGTCTAAATTTTATAATTTAAATCTAATTGTAATATTAAAAATAAAATATGTATCTGTACGGAATAAAATGTGGATTTAAATTATTTAAATTGCCATTCTTCAAACTCTATCTGCTTATCTTTTTTATCCATACGAAATTCTTTAAAACTTGAAATCTGAATTCTCATTCATAGTGAGTTAAATCTTAATCTATATACTTGCCTAGTCTTTATATCTTGAACCCAGATGAGCCTTATTTAGCGCTTTTATTAAGTAGCTATATATAAACTTAGTTATTTTTATACTTAGGTAAAATATGTTTTAGTAATACTCTCCTACTGTAGAGTAGAACTTCTAAAACATTTTACATACGTGGTGAATTTAAGGTTTTTTTTCGCCATATCACACAGCAAATTTGTCCCAGCGATGTATTCAGGTTCTCAAGAGGCGGCTTCGAACCGGAACAGAGTGTTGGACGGCCTCCAACCCGATGGACTGGCGACATGGTGAAGGTGTCCAGCCGCTGCATGCAGATGGCTCGTGGCCCTGTCCCATGGCGCTCATGGGGGAGTCCTATCTCCAGGAGTGGACGTTCTGCGGCCTATGATGATATCCTTCTTCAAAATTTCTAGCGTAATCCACAGTAAAGCTACCTTTGCTTTGATTTCTAGGATGACCTGGTGACTATATTGGTGTGTCGAACTCTTACTTGAAACTACACTTGAAACTTGTGGTTTATGAAATATATGATTATGAATAAACATTTCAGACGCCTGTTAATATGAACATCATCCCTACTTCTCTGATACGGTATGGAATTATCTCCAATGTAATTAAAAATGGTTTATAATTATTTATAGCCCATTTTTTTAAATTACATCATACATGCATTTCATTGCATAAACCAAAAAAACTACATAATATTTGCAATTATGAGATTAATGTTTATTACACCGACTCATAATTACCTACCTCTTACGTACCTAACACGCATGTGAAGTGAAAGGTATCTCCGCTTTCCAGCTCCGTGAAGTTTGTAGGGGTTTCCAGTGGCTCATAATAGGGGGCGGTGTCCCGCTAAGAGATATATTCTTCAGTAGAGCTTCATCGTCAAGTCTTAGCATCAGGTTACTTGACTGTTTGTTTGCCTCCTATATCTCTGTTTTCCAAATGTACACAAATAATTAATTTAAATTCGGTACAGATGTGCCTTTTATGGTGTACCTAAGCATAGAAAAGGATGTTTAGATATTATCCCCCGTAAAATATAGGGAGTGAAGTTTATATGAAATATCCAGTGATTTCTTGAAATTAACAGCGGGTGAATCCGCGGGGCACAGCTAGTATTATATTAAACGCAACTATTCAGTAAGTTCTGGAACGCTCTGTGAGCAGCATTAAATGAAGTGTGTAATGAAAACAAAACCATTGCAAACGACGTTATCGTCACAGACTACACAGTTGTTCAAAATTGATTCGAGAGGGAACACACGAGGCTCATTTCACGCTCGCTGCCGGCGATGTGTCGATTTGATTGCGTTTACTTTTGTAGAGGGAATTACTGACTTTCATTACCACTGCGTAAGGGCTTCTGCACACTATTTGGCTTGTTATGACAGTACGAAAATGGTTGAAGATGCAACTGATCAAGCCAACAATGTGTATGTTTTCTATGGGTTTTTACTATATGTAGGTGTTTTGCGTTGTGTTGATTTGATTGCGTTTACTGTTGTAGAGTAAATTACTGACTTTCATTACCACTGCGTAAGGGCTTCTACACACTATTTAACTTGTTATGACTACACGAAAATGGTTGAAGATGCGACTGATTGAGCCAACAATGTGTTTGTTTTCTATCAGTTTTTACTATATGTAGGTATATTTTGCGATGTGTCGATTTCATTGCGTTTACTTTTGTAAAGGAAGTTACTGACTTTCATTACCACTGCGTAAGGGCTACTACACACTGTGTGCTTGTTAGGATACACAAAAATAGTTAAGAATGCACGTGATAGAGCCAACAAGGTGTTTGATTTTTTCACGATAGGTAAGTTTGTAGATATTTCTTATAAGGTGTCGATTTGCTTGCGTTTACTTTTGTTAAAACAATTATTGAGTAACGGCATCTACACACTATTTGTTTTGATGATACAAAAATGTTTTAAGTTGCAACTGATTGAGTTAACAATGTGTTATTAATCCTTATATTAAGTACCTACCTACAAAGGCGTATCGAATTAAAATGAAGCTATATTAAATGTAAGCGAGATTGAAAGTCACACATATAGAAAGAGATAAAAGGTATACCTATGCATAAATAAAATGGGATAAGAGTGCATTCCTTTTTGTCGGAATCAATAGCAGTTTGATAAAGGTTTTTGCGACTAAAAAACTATCCGAATTACTTCTTCAGTTCCCTCTGTTTTCAAACCATTATTCAATCAAAAATTTTGATGCTTATATAGATACTAAATACTTCATTTCTATCAAATAATTTGACAAAAACGAAATATTTGACGAATTATTTGTTCGTCTGTAGGACGCTTTATAGTACCTACCTACCTGAGCATCAACTGCAAAGTAGGTACGCAATAAAAATGATTTTAGTTTCTACAATAAACATTTTCTTAGATAATAGGTATTTTTCACTATCACCTTCTTAAATTTGTACAACTTTGTTACATCTAGTGTAAGAAATTTTTGGTTTTTATTGTTATGCCACCTGCTGCTGAATAAGGTTTTCTTAATTTACTTATGTGACTTAGTTACTGATTTTTATATCTTACTAGCACTAACTGATATTCTAAAAAGTAGAAGGTAGGTAAGTATTATTTCTGGAATCATAAGAAAATCATGACTAAGTTTCATATAATGTTAGTTTTGTTGCTGCTTTAGGTACAAACCCGTTGATCACATTTAATATTCACTACATGTAGGTACAATTATATGTTGTTATTTTATAGTATAAATAATAATAATAACTAGTCAATTGCGTGCGTGCATAAATTTGCAAGTTTTAAAAGTCGAACAAACAAAAGAATTGAAACTACTTTCTACAAAAACACAAACAAAAGGAGTAGGAAATACGAGTGTTCCTTTTATTGTGCAATACGTCCAATTGCGTCCTGTGTGGCCCCGCCACGTGGCGCTCACAAACAAACACAAACACGAATTTCGTGAATTTCAATGGCTCATTGACGTTTTGACGCCGACGCGCGACGCCAGCATCGAGCGCCAAAAGTGTTTGCGAAGTTGTTAGACTCAGCCTCGGGCTCCATTGTCATGGCAAACGAGATGAATGGATAATACGCTGTTACTTCGGATACGAATGTTTTTATTGCCTACTTAATGTTGTGTTCCGGTTTATTTTATGATATTCCGAACGTATCGGGGATTAAGGACCGACGCACACTTTGAAGGTTTTATATGTGTGTAAAGATACAGTAGATATGAGGATATGGTTTGTTAGTTTCTTGTTAGACTATAAAATGATTTTTATTGTTGGTGCTGATAAAAACTGTTGTACCTACCTGGTGGTAAGCTGGTGGGTTATAATTAAAACTATTTAAGTGTGTGTAGGTACAAAGTTATACAAATACCTAATAATGACCTTAGGTCTATATTATTATTTATGTTTTAAATACCACTTCAACTTAGGTCGGTGAATAATAATTTTAAAATCTTTTAGGTATTAAGCACTATACCTATGTGGTAGAAATCTTTATTAATATAAAAATTAAAGTTAATAGAGTAGTAGAGTCGTCATCACTTCGTAGAGTTTCACCAGCATTTTTCTTTCATTGTATGCACTGTAAAAGCAGCTTAACAAAAAAGGCACGATGAATTAGAGGCAAAGTAAGTACAAATTGTAAAAACGTTGCATATGCGCCATCCCATTAAATTGATATAGGTACCTACCTCCACCGGACTACCCCGTAATACCTCTTAATGCGCCCCGTGAGTTACGGCTCAGTTCGAGGAATGTTTTTCCAAATATAAATGTGTACCTGCAAGGGAAAATTAAGGGAACATTGTAATTATGGTTAGGTTAGAAACAAAAAAAAAGGTTTCAATTTTAAAAATAATTTTGTGTAATTATTTAAGTGTGTGTAGTTATCTATAGGTAGGTATGTGTTTTGCGAAGAGCTAGCATCTACTAAATCCTAGTTAAATTTTAGTCGAACTCCCACTTAAAATTTATAAATAAGTTTTATAAAACAAAAGTAATAATAAAATAAAAAAAAGAAAAAACTAGAGAAAGAGAAAAAGTTAAAGGTCGGTACGTACCTATCTAGTTAATTAACTTGGTACCTACTTGCTTCAATCAAACCAAATGTAGAAGCCTTACTAGAAGCGTAGAAGGTAAAAACTAACGCATATTTTCTTGGGTACTATACCTACCTAAATAATTTAAAAATAATAAGAAGTATCAAAATTATTTTTTTCAAATATGAGCTTCGTTCGCTTCACTCGTTTCACTATCGTAAAAGGGAGCCAACATTTTTTTCGTGAAATAAAGTATTTATAGGTACCTACTTAAGTTCATTCCCGATTACCTAAAATATACCTAGGTATAGGTATCTGTGCCAAACCTTATCCAAATACAATAGTTACCTAGTTTTTGCGTGAATTTTTTTTTATAAAAACTGAGGTAACGTACCTACACATTTAGGTATAATATTGATCGGAAGGAAGGATTAGGTAAAGCAAGCAGTTATTACCGTATTGGCCTTGAAAGATTCGACATTCCGGTACACCAATATAACGTAATGGAATGAATGTTATATACCTACAGTACGTCTATAGGTACAGCGACTGTATACAACACCCACTTACCCGCGAGTCCCCGCCATCCGCTTGTTGGGGCGCAGTCGTCATAGCGCGGCTGTAGGTAATATTTCACAGGCTGTAGGTGGGTTATACACGTACAGGCAGTGCCGAGACGCTCCCCGTTGTTCTCTCATCTCGCTAAGGGGGAATACATTATTAAGCGCGTGTTACACTCGCTGGCGTGTGATCTACTGCTGTCATGTGAGAGCGTACGCAGTTCCAGTGAGAGGGGGCTTAGGAACAAATATTGAATAATTACCTGAGTTATTGGCTGGAGGGAATATTTTTATGTGTAAAGTGGTATGAGTGTGTATGAAGGTTTTTAGGTAGAGTAGAAGAAATCGGCTCTACATTACCTAGGTAGCTAAGTAGGTAATTATTTAGTGTGGTTTTGACGAAGTGTCCAAATTATTAAAGCACAAAATAAAAGCGCTTTTTGACCTGATTTCAGTTCAATTCTATAATTATTTATGTATTACCTATGTAATACCTACATCTGAAGCTATACAAATATAAATATTATTATTGAATGTTAAGTAAAGCCTTTAAGTTAGGTGGATATTTATGTACCTATGTGAGTAAAACCATAGCGATACCCATGGATCTTCTACAATAAAAAAACGTAAAAAAGATTTTGGTACCGACTAGGTAGGTACATACCTAAATATAAAAATGATTTGTTCCTCTTTGCGGCCATATGGACCAATGTAGAGTAACTATAAATAATATAAATTGAAGTAAGTACCTAGTATAAATTGAAAAGGTAAGAAAAAAATGTATAAGCGTTTGTAGTAAAAATAAATATTATAATAATATTTGTGTATAAATATTATTCAAGAACAACATAGGTTTAACCTACCTACTTAGGCACTTATTAATTTTCAAACACCTTTGGTACTTTTAAGGTAGGTAGGTAGGTAGGTACATAAGCAAACTTGTTTTTAATAGTAAATTCGAAAAGTAGACTTGATTGGGATTGCAGTATTATAATTGTTAAGTAGGTTCCTTCTTGTAGGTATCTATCTAGGTAGGTATATAGGTACCTACCTATTTGATAGTTACACAAATTACCCAACACTTGTTCATATTTTTTTAAACGACAGCACTAATTTCGTAATTTATTTAAACAGTTTTTAAAAATGCGTTGATTGATTTTTAAAACTTCCAGGTCCATCTGCAACCAATCAAAGTAGGCTAATACCTAAAATGCGCGCAGCACTTAATTTGAACTGCAATAGGTAGGTATGTTCTGCTAAACACAACTTGACACTTAGGCCTTGGCCTTCTGTCCTCTAGTAGACATTATTAGGAGTTTCTAGACTTCTTATCCATCTAGCTTGGATGATATACCTAGACCTTTTACATATTTATT
>LUGF01025751.1:199113-210560 GCA_001625245.1 Calycopis cecrops
TCATGTATTTATTGCTTGTATTATCAGAGTTATGATTTTTTTTTCAATTTTAAAAAAGTTTTTTGGCTTTTTCTCAGAATGTCACTTTTCTACTTACAGCAAATACGTTTTCTGTCGTCGATATCAATACTCACACACATTTGTCCTTGTTCTATATATTATCTTTAAGTAACAGTTTGAGAAGTGTTGATTTTTTTTTCAACACAAGCATATCGTTTCTTGTAATGATAACCTGTTTTTGAATTTATTCAAAATAATTCCTGCAAAAAAAACCCACATACATGTGTCATTGTTAAGATCATTATCTATATACACATTCATGTACATGCACAAATTAGGTTGAATTCATTATGTAGGTAGTTTTTTCCTTATAGAGAAGGTAAATAATTAGCGAATTATATTTTTAAAATGAGCTTTTAATGGTGTATAAATTACTAAACTAAAAATAAAACGCTCATTAACATTTATAGCAACTATCGCACTTGTCAATTTTAGTAACAAATCTTTTCTTAACTAAACTAAAAATAAAATGCTCATTATTATTTATAGCAACTATCTTAATTGTTAATTTTAGTAACAAATATTTTCTTAACTAAGCTAAAAATAAAATGCTCATTATCATTTATAGCAACTATCTCAATTGTTAATTTTAGTAACAAATCTTTTCTTAGCAAAACTAAAAATAAAATGCTCACTATCATTTAAAGCAACAATCTCACTTGTCAATCTTTTCATATCACCAAGGCTAAAGCTTTTTGTTCAATATGTTGTCCTTGTGTTGAATAGTACAATAAGCATCATCACCAGCTAGTGGACGGCCACTGCTGGACATAGGTCCGTGGTGCACCATGGGTGCCGAGCGCAAACAAGGTGTACTGGCAGCGGACGGATGAATACCTTGTTCCTCGGCTTATTAACAACTTACAGCTCGAATTACGCCGCCACCTTACATCTAATAATATAAAACATAAATTGAAAAAAACATTATATAGAAAATAATCACCATGCTCCTATTTTTAAAGTCTAGTCTAGTATTATAAAACACATATTATGAAAATGTATCCTCATAAAAGCATAATATATATTATGTATGTTGTGTTAATTAAAAGCCAAATTGTCACCAATCAGTAATAAATATCACTTTCCTTATGTCTTGTGCAAATGTCATATCAGCACATGTTTAAACCTTAGTGGTTTTTTGATGCTATTATGTATTTATAAAATTTAATATTGTATCTTTTGTGTTGATAATAAATAAAAAAAAGTATAATAATGCAACATAGTTTTTATCTTGATCAAATAAAGGCCATGAGAGAGAGTAGCATATAGAGGGGGTTAAGCACTAGAATTAAAAATAAACCTTTTTGGAATTATTTGAAGATAGTTTTAGTAGAGGCAATGCCATAGGCAACTAAATCCGGCTGGTACACCAGGGCACCTCTACATCATACACAACGGACAGTGATTTCCACGCTCACTTATATGATACAAAAAAATATACCTTCAGTCAAATGTGGCCCATGGAGGAGAGAGGAGGAAGGAGGTCAGCGCATCTATATAATATCTATGCGGATGTCTATGGGTGTCGTTAGTTACGAAAATGGCTCCGTCTGCTCGTTAGCCTCCTCATACTATAAAATAAAAAATGTAAAGTCATCTGTAATGGCTGGATAAAAAATCGCTCGCCATGCATTTAATCCTCGATGTAGTGCCGCGTGTGTATGGCTGCTGGCCGCCCCTCGTCGCAACAAGTGTAGTTAGTCTAAATCACTACCGCTACCCGGTACCCCGCTCCGGCGTCTCGGGGGAGATGCCTCTATTGTTACACTCATTGCTTGTGATGAGCTGCACCAGTTTTGATACTAGAACAATATTTTATCTTTATAGTTATTGCTGCCAAATCGTTTAAATAAGATATCTGGATTTTGTTTATGGGAGTAAAATATAATCATCATCAAATTTAGTTGTTAACTAATGAAGTTGTGTTCAATTACAATCTGCCGATGGAGTATCATATGTAAGACGAAGGCTTGATTTCATTCCAGTCTGTTGCTCGTCGGAAACAGTGCCTTATTTTATCAACTACCTTACACATACTGAGTACATAAAGTTAGGCAGGCATTGTGGAATTTAAATACCAATTTTCAACAGCATTACCTATAGAATATTTTGAACACTCGGGTACTACAAAATACATCTATATATTATTACAAGTATCAACATGTTTCGCGCGTGGTAGTAAATTGTAAACAAGGGATAAATGGAGACATCTAATCAAAACGGGATATCAGCGACAAACTGGTCCGGGAGGGGCGGCGGAGCGTGTTTTTAAATTGCCTACAATGTTATCAATTAATTTTGGACTCTTGTTGCTCTATTACGCATTAGGCAGTTATGTTTAGTCATATCTCTTTTATGAGCGGACGGATTAGCAACTGATTGGGATCTTTTGCATGATTTATTAATTTAGATAATATATGACATGTTGGTGGCTTATTTGTGTTGTTTCTGGTTTTGGAAGATGAGCGAGACTGGGACAGTCTCTCGCCTCCCTTGATAAGAACAAAAATGACTTCGTTAGTTCGTCGAACTGTAAAGGGACTACAGTAGAATCCACCAGTGTCTATTAGAGCTTTCCAAAAAGAAAGTTATTTCCTGATAAATCGGAGTCACTACTGTATAAAGCAATAGAAAGTTTGAGCTGTGCTCTGCAGTGCCGGATCCGGGTAGAGGCTTCGGGAGCCTGGAACCCAGAGCCCTTAAGATCTTAAGGGCCTTAAGACCATTTTTGTAGCTATGAAATGGCCCACGTTCAACTCCAGGGTCTCAAAGCTGGCGCGCTGCCCTTAGATTCCCTTTCCTATTCCTATCCTAACCTACAATATGTATTTCTGTATTCGCTTACCTATAACCTAACCCTAGATTCAGAGTAGATACATATTATACCTAAACTGAAAAAATCCGCTAAGTCATATCATGTACTCGTAAGTCAATTAAAAACAAAATTTAAATTTAAATACGCAAATCTAGCAATTAGTCTGAAACGCAATCAAAGCTGAACTAATTTTAATAAATAATATTACGTCGAGCAAGCCATTAAATAAACTCAATATTCAAATTATATTTATATGTGTAAGTTTTATTCGGCAGATAAGAACAGGTGTACCAATTAGTTTGTTACACGCATTAATTTCGACTTCCGCGTATGTAACGTGTATTAGAAATTATTCTCCAAAACACCACATAATTGATACACTGTTTCTCTTATAATGTTCATAAAATTTGCATGAATTATAAATACAAACTTATGCTAATAGTTTTGTTTCGGTGTCGATTCGAAGACTAATTCAGTTTCCTCGTTCTCTCAGAATTATCTTTCTTCTCTCAAAATTCTCAGAATTAGAGGGATTTGACTACTTACTCTCACCCATGTTGCTCATGTGTCTCCCACAACTACGAATGAATTTCCAAGCCTTTAGGAAATAGGATCCCTAAGGAGCCCTAAGGCCCTAAGAAATCATAAGCCCTAAGAAAACGTTAAAATCCTCATGAATCCCGCTATTAATTTCATCAGAAAAAAGAGCTGTAACGATATATTTCCATACCTACCTATATGTGAATATAATTTATCTACCAAAAACTGAGGGAAGATGATTAGTAGTCTAAATGTTAAAGAATATTCTCAAAAACCAACCTATTTTTTTTTATTTTTATTTAACAATTAGAATCCTACATAATTCCTTTGTAATATTTTCTATACCTTGTAATAAAAAAATATTATGATAAATAATAAAAATATTATGATACTAGCTGCGCCTCGTGGTTTCACCCGCGTAATTTTCGATCCCATGAAAAATAGAAAACCATCCCATGGCATCCCATAGGAACATTTTTCGGAATAAAAAGTATCCTGTGTTAATCCAAGTTAAGTTACTCTCTATGTGTGTGCCAATTTCATGAAAATCGATAATAAATTACTACCAACATTTGAATAAAAATTCCATCTTATCGAAATTATCGATGATGTTTTTGCAAATCACAACGCTAAATGGAAAGCTATTTCGGAATGTATTGTAAAAGTGGGAAGTGTCGTTGCGAGCATTTTTATGAGATCCTTAATATGAAAACGCTGACGTCCTTATCTTCGGACATCCCGTAATACGCTTTATCTTTTTTTATTGCGAAACAAAATCCTTTTCCTTTATGCCATTCGGAGTAGTGCGTTTCACATGCAACATTTTTATCGATATTTTGCCAGAATAATCATTTATTTGTAAATTATTAACAGCCAATATTTATTAGGGCTTATTTGTTAACAAACGCAATTTTACCTTACTATGTTAGTCATATTACTTTTAAGAAACCTTGTGACTTTTTATAATACAACACTAACGCATACGCTCAATCAAACACGTTTTATCGACAAATATCACTAAACGGCACATCACTACCGTTCACGAGAAATGTCAGCCTGTCCCAGTTTATGTATGTTTTATTTTTTCGTTGTCGTTTTGATTTACAAGCAGCCACTTTACACCCGACTTTGTTAGAGGCATAACTAGTAGAGGATTTATGTGTGTGTGTGACCTTGTATTGACAATACGTTCATCCAAATATAGATGTCACTGGATCTCACTGACGATTATTGAAGCCGAAATCTTTAATCTATTGTGAGCTTTGTTCTTGACTCTCTTGGAATAGCAATCTGGCTTCTTATTTTTAAGTATTAATCTAGTCAATTTAGTTTTATCTGGAATAATATAAAAATGCCTTTTATCCCGAAAAATACATCCGTTGAGTTAGATTTTATATTCCTACATGAAATCTTGGAACACAGCTAGTATTATGTATACCGTTTTCCATCGGACCTAGCTTATTAATAGTGATTCAAGTAGATTCTGTAAAACGACTAATGGCTTTGAATACGTGACGCTTCGCTAATTCCATCTACATAACCTAGCCAATTGAGAACAACGTGTGAAATGTTACCGGCAACAGACGACAGACACTAGTTTAATAAAATACATTTTATAAAGTCTCTGTCTGGTTCATGGGTCATACTGCGAGAACTTTCTACAAAACATTAGAGTACGTAATGGAGAAGAATCCACAGGGACGTGAAAACTGCGGTCAGATTGGTGCACACAAAATCATGATAGGTGTTTTTTTTACTGATAATATACTGTAGAGGTCCACTACAGCTGCGGCCTTCAACGGAAACTAAAATACTTCTGGCAACGAGTAACAGTAACGTACCACACGTTACTGTTACTCGTTGCAACTAGCGAATAGCAAATGGACTTTATATTTTAGCAGCGTGGAGTATTTTTGGTGTTGGTAATATTTAAAGGCTTGTGTTACCGATCAGTGACGTCATTTGTCAGCGACATGCTGTAACAGTAGGTTCACACAGGTTAACACATATTGTCTGAAAGTGAGAGCACGAAAATTGACCATGGAAACCATGTAGAGCATGTAGAGCATGTGAAGCTTTGGCTTCTGTGACAGAATCACAAAAAAAAAATAAGAATCTGTTTACTATTTTATAGCTGCATATTAATAAGGATGCATGTAACAAGTAATTTAAGTTGATATCAATTGAAGCATCAACTGCAGGAGATAAAGTTGATAAATGCATGGTATATCCACAAGACGCAATCAATACGTTAACGCAACACATGCGAATATGAACTTTAACACCGTTCATGATGACTCTGTTTCCAAAAAAAGATGCTATAAAAAATGTAATATAGGTGATCTAACCGCGATGACTCCGATTGTTACCCGCTAATCAACTGCACGCAAATATGAACTTTATGTGTTGTTATCACGCTTCAGTTCTCTTTAGCATATATTATCCGGAAAATGGCGAAAGTATGTCCGTAGCAAATGAACATAGCTCGATTGTATGTAATTTGGAAGTAAAATTCCTTTGAGCATTAAAACTACGTGCTAATTATCCGCTCACGGTTTGTTCACGTGGAGCTCAGACGTAATTATATATTTCTCTATGAATTTTAACTTAGACTACTCACGGACTTTCATTATAGAGCATTAAAATGTTTTCGAATATTTAATTTTCTTCATACATTTATTTTTTACATTAAGTTATTTTAGGACCTCCAAATTTGATTCCTTAAATTCTAGCTATATATCTTTCTTTCGTTACTCTTATCTCTTTTCCATATCTGATAAATATGAATGGCGAAATTTGGCACGAAATAAAAAGGGATATGAGGAGGATAAAAATAATCATGGTTGGTAATGATGATGATGATGATGATGATAAGCAAAAAGATCTATCGCAACATAACAAATATGTATAGTATCTACCTAAGTGCCTCATTTTACAAACGCTATCAGCAACTCGTTTATCCAACTCTTTAGAGAGAGCAAGCTAATATAAAGGAAAAGTTTAGCCTTATCTATCTTTTGTGCAACTTAGAACTTGGCTGCTTACTTTTATTGCTCAGCTTGTACGAAGAGCATGCGCGGCGCACTCGACAGATGTGTACACGCCCTTATAAAACAAAGACTTTAAAATATGCAACCGACCGCAGCAGTCGGTGATTGGACATTTTCATGGATGGATAAAGGACTATACTGTGTTTTAAGTAGAAAATACCTACCGAAAAGTTTCACGACAAAAGGTGGAGTAATTTCCGAAACCAACAATTCTAATTATTTGTTTATTTAAATGCTAAAAATATTGAATTATACAACTACAATAAGATAAAGTGATGTGACTTCGACAGTGTTAAAACCGATTTCGTTGTATACAGGATGGCTGCGATACTTTCGTAGCCCTTCTCCAGAATCGCAGTCCACTCTATCGTTACCTAACCTAATCCAGCGAAAGCTTTTAAATAGACTTTGTGGTTTTAATTATTGTAAACCCTGTGTTCACCATAATATTATAATTTACCACTATGTTGTATTCATGAGTTCATTTATCATCTATGTAAATACTTAAGTTATAGAGACATCGTGCCACCGTTCGCTGTACAATTAGCCAACCCAAGGAGGTTTAGTTATTCATGATATTAAGGGCCATTACACACTTAGCGGCTCCCGCTGCGATAACTGCGGGCAAAAAATGTTCAGACATATTTTGTTTGTGGTAAATGCATTCATTTAAATGTTGATATATTATTGTTGTATAAAATATTGAAATGACATTTATCTTAGAAAAAAAATATCGCTACACTATAAACCAAAATGGGTAAGGTTTTATCGGTAAAAGGTCGGCAACGCATCTGTTTGACCTCTGGTGTTACGGATGTCTGTGGGCGTTGGTGATCACTTTAAATCAGTTGACCCAACTGCTCGTTTGCCTCCTAAGCTATAAAAAGAGGACGATGAAATAATAACTTGAACTAGTTAGAAGTTATGGGTGCTTTGTTTTATGTTCAAAAAATCTTGGCATAATTGGAAGAAGACATTGTTGAACAGATCTTTCTGCTTGATTCTTAGCAACCATGGTCGTTTTCTATAAGCCCACTACAAAGGCTGGCAACGCCAAATCTCTGGTGTTGCGCATGCCTATAGGCATAGGATAGGGCCGGACTGCTCATTTGTGCCCTTCTTTACAACTCTGACTGTTTCTCTACCCTCATTAAAAATGTTTGCTTCAAAATTAACCGTATAAAGAATTATAAACAACGCCGCGTCGTAATCTCAATCCATATCTCAGAATTATTGCTCTCGTCCGGCAGTTTGTTTGATTGAACACAAAATGAAGAACATAAGTCGAGGAGTAACACGAGCTATGCGCTGGCACCTGGCGCTCACTGCCTTTGTAGGGGCAAGGTGTTGAACGTTATAAAGAATATTAGTTATTACCAACAAACAATATTTAGTGCGCGTATTGTGGACGGTCCCCGGTTCGAATCGTTATTTTACGCTTCAATTCTACTACAGGTGGTTATTATATAGATTAAAATGTTAATCGGATGACTTACGTAACTTTTACACGCATTTTGATCTGTGTAAATGTTAATTTTTATTGCACTTTTTTAATTGGAAAATGTTTATCATTTTTGTTTATTAGTTTTGAATTTATTGTAAACGAAATGCTCGTACGTGGTATTGTAAAATGGATATTATGATAAAAAGTACAACGCTTATTACTTGTAGTACCAGCTCTATCAACATTTACAATCTTATGTCTAATAATATTGTTCTTATTTTTTTTAAGTAAAAGTTCTTTACGTGCGTTTGACTTGGGTAGTAAGCTGATGAGTGCTAAAGAGTTACGAAAAGTGTGATGAGGTGAGCCCAACGGAAGTTGAGAGGGTTTATAAGTTAGTGAAGACAGAAAGGGAGTCATGTTTCTTATATAACTGTAGGAGAAACAAAAAGCAGTGTGCGCGCTCATATTCTTTCTTTCTCCCTTTGTATGAAGTTTTATTTCTGTCGTGTGGTCTAAAGCACACACATTTTTTTAAAATTATGCTTTGTCCATTCATTTTGAGAGCCTGTAGTAATGCACAAGTCTTCGCTTTTACAAAAGACAACTATCGTTTGGCATCAGACGATGATGGAACTGATGTTTCAATGTGATTTTGAAATGAAAGTAGACCCAAGCGACGTAGTTACTGTTTTATATGATTTTACTATTCATAATTTCAAATCGCGCTTGAATTCCTACCTACCTACCTACCCTTAGAAATAAGTCGCAAAAAAAGACCATTTAATAAAATTGCTTTACTTTTGAATATAAAACGAACGACTGTAGCAGTAACTTTTCGTCATTGGTGACGTTGACGCCTGGGTCTTTGAACGGATAATTTTTGAGTTAGTATTACGAGGTGGGCCCACGCTGGGCCACGCACCTTGCCACGGCAACTTTAGTTTAGTATGCCGTGGCAAGGTGCGTGGCGTATGCTTGCGCACGTATATGAAATATGATTTCCCTAAACCTTAAAAACCACCAATTAAAATTTATCTACAAAAACCGGATGGTAATAATTTGTTCATCTGCATACGTTTGAAATTTATTGAGATGCAATATTGAATAGACGTGTTATAAATTGTATTCAAGTTCAAGTTGTATGCCGTGACGTATAATTAAAACTATAAATAAAACATCACTGGAAAATGTGTTGTCATGGTAACGTGTATGTGGTGTGTGTGGTTTTTGGAGGAGGAGGAGGGGCCCGGGTGGCCCGTAGCCGAATGTCGGAGTCGACTCGACCAAAGACATCCGCATAGAGGCTAACAGATGCGCTGCCCTTCTTTCTCCTCCTTTCATGGGCCAAGAGAAATTTCACATTATTAAGTTTAAGTTTTACTCGTATGGTCATATGTGGTAATCAACACAAACAACAACGGGCAGGAAGAGAGAACCCAGTGGTATACGTCACGATCCTAACATACGTGTCATGACTTTACTGGCCTGGGCACTGGGTCACCACATCTTCTGGAGGCAGAGCTTTCGTCAATCGGGAGCTTTTACACTATTCTAACCCTCTCTCTCTCTTTTCGTAACTTTTAGTTATATCACATAATATGCTACTATGAGCATTAAATATAGCTATTTTATTTTATCGCACAAAATTATTATTAAGTTACAAACGAAATGTTAATAGTTCGAATTCGCGTACTATATTTTTTGTGGTTAAGTTTACTAATGACAAATTATTTTTAATAATGATACATTTAAAACAAGTATTTAAAACTTAACTACTACAATTAATTTTTTTCACCTGATACTCCAAGAAATTTCTTTTTTCGCTTGACCTTAATTGGTGAGTTCACATAAAATAATTGCTATGATGTGCCAAAAAATGAATGTTCAACATTGAATTGTATTCAAATGTAGTCAACAAAAACTATAGAAGCATGTTCATTTTTAGTTCTGTTACTTTAACTGTTATTATAACTTGTAGTTTTGCACATGCCCATTACGCTGTATGTAAAATAAAGTGGTGATTTGCAATTTTGTTGTATGCTAATATTTATGAGAGTCATGATTTAATTCTTAATTAACACAGAATCAGCTTGTGCTTGTATCTTATAATTGAAGTTATTTTATTGTTCTCATGGCTGCGCATGCGCCGGAACAATACTTGTCTAAACTTTATATGATTACTTTTTATTGTCTATCTTTAACAAGGCTTCGCTGCGTCCGTATTTTTTAAATAAAAGTATCCTATCTCCTTTCTAATATCTCTAAGAACATGTGCAAGAAGTATCATGACCGGTTCAGTTATTTTGCCGTAACAAACAAACTTACATACACATTTATATCAGTAGGAATATAATTTGGATGTTTGTGCTGTTAAAATTGTCTAATCACAGAGACTGCAAATAAAACGCAACAGTTAATGTCGTGTAATCACTGCACTTTATATGGTTAGTCAATATCGTAATGAATGCCAATTTTATTGTTATTCGACCTTAATTGGCCATGCAGCCGGCAACTACAAGGCTAATGAACCACAAACGATACATAATATAAACAAATCAATATTTAAGAGCGCGCACCGCTTTATGGCATATACAGCACCATGAACCATCATTATACACCATATAACGCCCTAATTGGTTCAACGGAGAAAAGTTATAATGAGTGATTACTGAAAAGTGTGTTAAGTGTCATAATAATGAATTGCCCTTCTCACTGCATTATTTGGTTTAGAGTTGCGATTTCTTATCAACAAGTCATAGAGTTTACCCCTTTGGGGAACAGGCGTATATACCTATATCGTGATGTTTTATGAAGGGTTTTGACTTAATTTGTAAAAAAATACTAATGGAAGTTACTGTTGGTATTTACCTTTAGATCTATTTCGTACGCACAATAGCATATATTATGATGTTGCACTGCGTAGGTACGATTGAATAATGATATACGTTTTATGACTTGGCTAGGGACGTCAGATAATTATAAAAGGCTTCATGATTAATGTAAAGGAGCTACTGCATATTGAATTTAATATAAGAGAAAATGGAGGCTGCATCGGGAGTACAATGCCGCCCACGTGCGAGATTCGCCACGGTGTAACTGTCAGCTACTGTTCGTTTGTTCGCTTGTTTGATTTTCGTGTTCGGTGTAACATTAATCTTATATTAATCTAAATAACCTGTCACGGCGTAAAATGTACCGTTGGCGATACAAGTTTTGACGGACGTGAGGTGTCACGGTTTAAAAATATTTTTTATATTATTTATATGTTACTTTGTACCGTAAAAAAATCGTACCATGCTGTGATGAAATCGAATTTGGTCGGCACGACCGTGGAGGTACTTCTCGCTCGTGTTCGCCGTAGTGGCTTTTCTGTCGCGTTTTGCGCGGGTTGTCAGTATCTTATTGGCTGTCACCAAATGGTTGCGACGGCTTGTTATAATATATTATATTAAGAATTATAAAAAAACTTTCAACAGAGCTAACGTAATGTATCACAGAACTTGAGAAGTAAAAAATGTAGTGTGAGATGAAGCGC
>LUGF01025751.1:211896-228817 GCA_001625245.1 Calycopis cecrops
AAATTTTGAAAAATCGGTCTCAAAATCGGCGTTTGCTCAATAATAGAAAAACATATTTTATTCAAAACATTTCACCAATGTAAAATATTATTCCAAAATATTTCACCAATGTAGAATATTATTCAAAAATATGTCACCAATGTAGAGTATAATATATTGGCATATTTTGTTTTGAAAATAATTGTGGTACATATGACTTGACTGTTTGAATGCGAAAAATTAAAGCAGAGATTTCCTTGTTTCATCCGTGCGCATACCGCAATAGGAGCGAAGTCACGAGGCTCAGTTAGTGTATAATATAATTTAATATTCATATAAGACAGTGACAGTGGCTTGTCGAGACACAATTAAGTAGCATTGTGCAGTAGACGAGAGCGACGGGAAACGTGCGAGGGCGCTACGTCGTGCTCCTACGCATTTATGAATGCCTGGTATATCCCACAACCAGCACTACGATTTATAATGAAACGAAATATGCAAATAAACATATTAAATAATAGTAGTAGTAGTATGCAGGTATGCATGCAGGCGAATAGGTCCGGCACGATCGGGGAGGTGCTTCTTGCTTACACGATAATGTCTTAAGGTGACAGCTGCGCTGACGTTTATGTGGTGTATGAGTAGCCGGTGGCCCATGGAGGAGGAAGAAAGGGCAACGCAGATGTCTGTCAATATGCTCTATGCGAATGTCTGTGGACGTTAGTTATCATGGAAATGGCTCCGACTGCTCGTTTGCCTACCTATAATAAAAAAATAATAATGCACACATACTTTATTTGCTAATTTGTCGAGTAAACAAACTGCTTCGGCGTAAGTCGAGCTTCGAAATAAGTAGGCCGATGACCATTTCGTGCTATCAAAGCCTTCAGATCTCCATCGATGATCGACGCCGATTTTATCCGACCGCCTAGCTACGGGTTATTGAATGATCGATCGATCGAAGGCGCATTAATTTACTATTGTATAAACGTAATAAGGCGTTAAAAGCGCAATTGAGATTTTGATCTCAGTTTATTATAGAACAAAGGTATCCGGGCCCACCGGCGAGGCAGTAGGTGAGGCCGGGTACAGCGCGTGCCGCACAATACGCGCGTAATGAGGTGGGCCGGGGAGGCGGTATTGTATCGCCAAACGAGCCATTGTGGTCCCGACCCCGGCCTTCTCGTTACGTGCCGACCTTATATCATGTTCCGAATGTCTTGTTAGCAGATGACGTTTTGTGACCACCAACAGGCGCGTGTGACCGCGCACTCACTGCGCACATCTTTATCGGGGAATTTTAGTATTTTTGTTCAAAGTATGCATGTATTTTATGCATAATTTTGATTCGTTTCTTGATGATATAAAAGATTTATTGTAAGAGTTCGGGCCACGCTGCATGTAGCCAAATTGCACGACCGGGCAGTTTCCCTTCGTTTACATGATTTCTGGTGGCCCCTGGAGGGGGAGTAGAGGCGCCACTAGCATCAATCTAACTTCATTAAATGATGAACCTCAAGAAAATGTTCCAACTGCTCGATTGCCTCACTACGCTTCAAATAACTTTGATGTTTACCGATGATAATGACGATGCATGTAATTCTCTACTATACATTACCAACTTCGTTGTATACAGCAGCAGTGAAGCCAGCATCCGTTTTGGATTACCGTTAATGTAACTCGCTACAGACTTGGAGCAATAAATAATAAATATTTGAACACGCTAACCGTTAAAAGTGGCTTAGAAATAAAGCGTTATTTATTTGTATCCATAAATTGTTTAAAAAAACGGAAGCAGTTGCACCGTGAACTTTCAGAAATATATCCTAGCCTGAGGCGTTATATGATTACCATAAAAAACGAGGCTGTCTCTTTTTGTCCGTTATTAAGTGACAAGGACAACTGGAGCACGTGATCATACGGTATGTTTTTTAAGTGACGTTTTCACAGCTACCCTACGGATGAAATATATTGATTGCGGGTGGTCGATGACTTACAAAAACACTTTCGGATGCTGGGTGGCTGCGGTGATTATACTGCTCTCAGCAGATGTTGAATCATGTCTGAAATTTTTCACGCAAAATTTATATACCTGATTATTTATAGCCAGTTATGTATGTGTGTGCATTGCGAAGAATTTCTTTTGTTTAAACATTTGAATAGTCATTCTTGTCATACCGATGTTCTGAAAAGTTAACAATTATTTGCAAGGAATTTCATAATTTGTCGTATATAGTTATAGAAAAAAAATATAATCGCCATTAAATTTTAACACTCGTGTATTTAATTAATACCTCTTTTAGTCGGTAATCTCAATGGTATATTCTCTATGTGGGTAAATGATAAATACGAAATAATTTTGAAAATAAGTAGGTTAAATTCTAAAATTTGCAATATCGCCCTTGCAAGAGGCTATAAAGCATTGACTTTTATAACTATGAACCGCTCCATACAATTATATTTGTTCAAATGGCGTCCGTGGCTAAACAGTCCATATTGAGGTCAGTGATTATAGTCTGCTAGTTATATTAGGGCCCATTTGGTAATAGGCCGTTAGCGTAAATAACTAAGGAGGCAACACGCACGACGCGCGACGGCCAAAGCTTCTCCAAATGACGTCTAATACGACCAAATTACATTTGTTAGCGCCACCCAGCGATGAAGTCATTACTTTTCATTTCCGCGACGGCGGCGTTAAGTCGATAACTCGAAAATGACTGCCGTCAGTCACAACCGGGCTAACGATTGGGGACATTACTATTTACATCATTTTATTGAGATTAAGGCAACAGAGCGCCTAATAGCTTTATGTTTTATGATACAAGAAGTGCCAATAGAACGCAGTGTTATTAAATCTTAAGTAAATATGTTTTAATCTCGACGGGATAAAAATAATAAATCAGGTGAGGGTTAGACTTTGAGTGTCTCTTGTAGACGACTGTATGTCTATGATACAGTTATCGATTAGAGACTACAGATTAGTCTTCGATTAGGTAGAGATACAATCACCTATTAGAGACAAATCAATAGAGAATATGAAAATGAAATGAAATGAAAATATTCTTTATTGCGCACATTATAGAAAGTAAAAGCAATACAGTATAAGTTACAGTATAGATACACACAAAGGCGGCCTTATTACTTTATAGCAATTTCATCCAGGCAACCTTCCTTATAAGCTAGAGGAGAATACTTATCTAGACTTAAGTAAAATCTTCGAATTCGCTCAATTTGTTATTTCCTGCTCACCAGGAGGGCTTTAAAATATGTATAAAAAATTTACGGAAGAGAGCCGTTACGTGCTATCAGGTTTTTCTGAGAACCATAGTGTAAAAATGCCAAAATTGAAGGATACTTGCTAATATTTCTGTCAGTAAAATGCTGTTAAAATTATGTTATAATGTATAATTTGTACTTCCCCACCTGTTCGAGTGTAAAAAACAGTGACAAAAACATTTTAATATCACTGCTTGTGTTACATTTCGTGCGGCGTATATGAAAATAATACAGGGAAATGACAGCCATAACTCTTTGTGACGTCACGCGAGACGCTCATCAACTGTTTCGCCGTTGATAGTCATTACTCGTTACGGGGACAACTCACTTGGGGCATGACAAGCGGGGGCAATCTGTCGTCTAACAAATTGATTATATTATATTGTTACAATACATGTACCTACTTTAATAGATTTTATCGCGTAGATGTTTTACGATCTTAATTTTCCCGGATTGTAGTTCAACTGTTTGAATTTTTACGTAAATTCACAGGTAGCTACCAGTACAAATGCCAGTCACCTAGTTTATTCAGAAACCATATTTCGCAAAAAATATTTTATAGTGAAATTATCGTTGATTCAGTCTATTCCGTTGCAATATAGACATTGGCATAATTGTTACTGTTATTCATTTGGTAAAAAAAAAATATTTGTCCCACTTACCGAAGTCGCGAAGCATGTTACATAATTATCTTTGTTATAATAACACAGCAAAAGCAATCATGAAAGATGTGCATATAAAATTGCGAATTGGAGTAAAAATACTGGTATCGCAAATAGTTGCAGTACTTTGTTCTAAGGCAGGCCGTATGTATAAACATATGACGTGAAAGTTCACGTAGTCAACCCCTACACCGAAACGGCGCAGAGTTATGGCCGGCCACGTGTGCGAGCGGGACGGGAGACGACGGTCGCGGCGGTTTCGTACATCGCCACCCGTCCGCGCCTGTAAGCTCGTAATTTGCCTTTCTATTAGAGTGAGGGCGTGAAAAAAGGAAAGCGTTTACGGTGTGTTTAATGGGAGCGAGAGGGAAGAAATATGGCCGCCCGTCGGGTAAGGAAAATTTTGGTTTTCAGAGAGTTTTTGCGGAGATGCATCGGAACGCGAAGCGCGAAAAGGATGGCGATATTTGCGGAACGGCTCCCCAGAATAATTAGCGGAAGTCGTGGCTTAGTTTTCCCCCGAACAAGAGGGCTGCGGGCAGGGAGTTCCTCTTTTTGTCGTTTAAGAGTTAATCGGTCGAGCGACTCGTTACCCTCGGGAGAGGCCCGCCGGCGATGTAATATCTTTATTATGAATGAGTCTACTTGAGCCTCGGCGGGTCACAAGCCTCGAGCCGTGATTATTGATAACTTTATTGAACCGAACATCATTTGGATGTGACAATTTCGTCGCTCTACAATATTTACACTTTCCCGTGTGGATGGAAAATCCAATGGTAAAAAATTATAGATAAATAACATAGAACTGAGAGCATCTGTTTTTAAAAAGGTTCAGATATTTTCGAATCATCAGCAGCTTCATCCCGCCGGATGGGACGGGAACATTTGATAAGCCTTTCTGTGTCTACAGTCCTGCTACAAATGCATCGAAGACCGCATTTTGTAGATGTCAAAGGCAATTTTCTGCAAAAATAAAATTCACGCTTGGAAACCACCAACCGAAAATAAACATTGAAACAAGATATTTTGATCAACACTTTTCGTTTCAAAATTTACGAAATTGTTTGATCGTCAGTCTTCCATCTCCTTTTGACTCTTTCACCTTGTCAATCATGGGCCCAGACCACATTTCCACAAGCTCAGTAATTAATGGCCACACTCACTCTATTCTGTATGTTCGTATAAAACTAAACCCACATTTGATTTTGAGAGTCAATTCGGCGTGTCACATGAATTGACAATTAATTAACACAAACCATCATGTGGAATGTATTGAAAGGGTTACCCTGGGCAGTGACGCGTAATGCCATTAGGCCAGGGTAGTGACGATACGTCACTCCCGCGCCACTCCAATTAGACATAATGGCACTCCGGCATATGTCCGACGAGGCCACTTTTACTGCATCTGATTAAACAAATACAAAAGTGGTTTATAGTACCTACATAAGTATAAAAAAACTGTTGAAAATCAAATCTTTTTACAGATCTCTAATATTATGCTTACGTTTTTTGGACCTGTCTGTTTGATGCTTTATTTGGTACATTATCCTTTAATATAAATAAATAAATGAAACGTTTATTTTGCAAAGTTCCATGCAGTTAATAATTAATAATGATCAATGTTTAATTTTGACGCATCCTCTTCTCCGTCAGTACCTAGATAGATACTTGAGATATCCATAAGAAAGGATATTTTAGTGCACAAGTGTACGCAGATACAAGTAGGTGTACTCTATATTCTCTTCTTTCTTATTCCGGCGGAATGGCAGTCCGACACGACCAGAAAAATCAGGCGCAATCACGATGGCTTAACTTGTTCTCCTAGTTCTGGATGGCTTAACTAACACCAGCTACATCTCCAATATACTGACTTTGGCCTGATATTAGAAATCTAGAATACGATAGAACACCTTTTGGACCTCATGTGAGTTCAATGCGTTCTTGCGGCACCTAATCGTTATAATCTCCGGCTCGCACTTAGCCCGTTCTCATATTATTTACGCATACAAAGTGTTTAGCATTAATATGAAATGTAATTTCAAGTTATGAATGTTAATAGTGCATAAAACACATTGCTGTGTTTTCACTTTTTGCCTCTATAAAGTAGAGATATAATTGTTCTATTATTGTGGGCGCGACTTGACTTGTTCGTTGCTAAAGGTCAATGACCTCTGGCTGGCATGAGGCTGATGATGACTATACATTACTGAATTACAGTTGACTACTAATTTTATCATTGAAGTGATTGCTACTGTAAGCTACTGTTTTGTTAGTGTTATATAATCATTCATACACACATTGATGTTACATAGGTACATGTTATATAATCATTCAGGGCTAGGGTTGAACATGTTATATAATCATTCAGGGCTACCTTGTGGTAGATTTTATTGTTGACGTTTAAAAAGTAATTCCTGTAATTCTATTTTAAATAAAAACTTTTTCATTTTCATTCTGTAGCCCTGGTATCTACGTTTTATACCATGGGGGGATAAACAAGCAGTTGGAGAATTTATTATAGAGTAACCATAGGGCGAGGAAAATGAGTAGCCGAGCCTTTTCATGATCAACATGCATAACCATCCGCATACAGCTTATACAGAAGCTTTGCTCTCCTCCCCGCTCTAAGCGTCACTGGAAACATGACACGAAACGCAAGAGAACAGCTGTCACTTTACGGCGGTGTGATGTGAGCGAGCCGTGCCCGGTCGTGCTCGCCCAGCGACGATACATGCCTCTCACGAAACGTCCACACCGATGGGTATGAGCATCCGTTACGTTCTGCCCGTTACGTAACCGTGTTCACACGGCCAGCACGCGACCCGGTCGCCGGTCACTTGTGTAATTGTTCATAAATATTTATTCATTTATGATCGGTGGGCGCTGCAGCTTTACTAAAATTGGACGACTCATTTTACACTTTAGTTTATAAGTACAGTCGGACATCAAAATTGCTGTATTCCAATAAGAGACTCAGATATTAATGTCTGTGTGTAGTGCCTAATATTTTATACGTACAGTCGCACACCTAAATTGCTGTATAAAACAATATCAGACTTTGATATCTTTCTGTATTGTTTTTAGCTTGGGTGGGAATATATAAATTAACTTGCTTATTTGTATACTATTTGATCCGAGGATCGAATAAAGCAAATTACTGTATGTCGGGTCTCTTGACCGTGTTCTTTATCCGGGATGCGGCTGACAGGAGAGTTGTCTTGGTGTTTATTAAAAGAGGCGCCAACAGTGGGTCCATAAGAACTTTAGATGATGATGATGATGATGACATGGTTATAAATAAAAAACTCAATAAAATGATTGTAATTATGTAGATGTTTAACTACAATTTACCGAGTATTTTGTAGCAGATGATATGAATAATTTTAGTGTTTTACGTAATGCAATTTCTTTCCATCTAGTTTCGAATCACGGCTATTACGAAAGTCCCAATACAAAAATAAAATGCGTGACGTTCAGGATTAGAAAAGCAGTCACAGGAATAAGAAAGATAGGTATATCTAATTACCTGCATTTTACTGTTCGAATAACCTGTGGTAGATATTCGAGAAGAAAAGTAAAGAAAATCGCTGTGGTATTCGAAAAGTACATGTGTCCAATAATTTATCTATTCACTACTGATATCAGTAACACGTTGCCCCGGTATTGTATCTGCTCCCTGCTGGTCTCGGCTCCTTGTTTCGCCTGTACGCGTATGAATCAATCACCTCCGGGCACCGGTGACCGGCCCAGCACAATTAATGCTCTTATCGCGAACGTGTATTGATTCAGTAAGTCGATCCGTTTTAATTACAGACATCGTTAATTTTCCGCTGATTGCGCGCTTGTAGGTATAAACTGGCCTCGCAAATGAGCGCCATTTATTGTTGCGCTGCTTTATTTGCGCTGATGATGGTTTTTATTCAGTTTCAGTTTCAACTCTATGATGTTGTAATAATAGGTTTGGATGTTGATGGTAATAAAGCAGATGTTTTGATAGTATCCCATTTTTGCTTTAATTGTAATTTGCACTTTGTTGCTTGCAACTCCAGGCATTCGTCTCCGCTATTATACTTAGGTAGAACCATAGAATATGAAAGTGTTTCGTCAAGAAATTATACAACCAATGTCAGCTATTTTAGTGTGTCAGTTATACAGTTTACTAGCTATATTATATTTAAACAGACAAACATTCAATATTCTAAGCGTAGTTGAATCTTCCCTTCGGTTCCATAACATTTGTAATATCTTTCAATGTTGGTATTATGATTAAGTGAATTTGTTCCTCGTATAAAAAATCTGCGTATTCCGAGGAACGCCTACATAACTCTAAATTCATATTTTTAACGTTACCTTTGGCAGCTTCAAGATGTGCTATAAAAAATTCCTAATCCAACATTTTATTTAAATAAAAAAATATATTGATAATAAATGTATATAAATATTAGAAAGAACTTTAATGGGGCCACTATCAACAGTTTAAAAACGTTTCATCGTTAACCAATCGCAGCGGGGGCTCGGTAGGAAATTGTTAACGTGTGCTTACGTTCATAAATTAAATACACAAAAAAGTTTCGTGTTGAAAATAAATATTTATGCATTTTTTGGTAGAAAATATTTAATTTTTGTTTATTTATTAACGGATTTCGAATTCTTCGTGTTGACAACTTGAAGCAAAGACATAACCACATATCACTTCCTTCTATTGGAATACACTTCGACAGTATTTCTATGGAAATGAATCGCGATTAGAGTGCGATATTTAGTCTGCAGGTATATTTATCAAATGCTAAAGTACACTCTATTGGAATATTCATTAAAGTCGAGAATATTTTGGCTCTTGACTGTAGGGGAGGCCGGGGTTGGTTGTTACATTTTTTTCTAAAAGTGGCATGACATTTTATGTAAGCTATTATACTACCCACTTTTAGGTTTGTTTGATTAAGTATCTATTCAAGATTTAATTTCAAAAATAATATTACATAATGGACGATTATAAATGGAGTTATTGAATAAATAGTAGAAAAAAATGCATGTCACTTTTTACCCCGCGCCTGGGGCAGGTTGTTACACAACCCGGGCTAAAAAGTTACACTGAGAAGGAAGTGCATTGTCAGACTTTTTATTACGAGAAATCACAGATTCTTATATTAATTATAAACTATACATTGTACTCATTCCTCATCAGCTATACACTGGTCAAATGGTGCACACGCAGACACATCAGTCAACCAAAAATAGCCATCTTCTTCAATTTTGTCGTCCGAGTCTTGTAGCACCTTTCACTTTACTGCACTGTTATTTGTTCTTCGACCCATTTCTGGTTCAGTTGATATTCCTTACTTGCCCTCCTTTCCGTTAAGTTAATTTAGTTAAGTTAACTTTCCTATTTTATAAGAAGAAAGTGAATATATCAATATCTTCTTTCTTCTTACTTTGTTCCAGCGCCAATTCATATTTCTCAGCTGCATCCGTTAAATAGCCGATTTTCACGTTCTCTGGGATACCTTCCTAGTTCTAGCAGCAGCTTTTGGATAGAGTCGTATAGCATTGGGAGAAAAAGTAGGTTCATTGTGAATCAAATCTCTGGTACATACAGAACTGGGTTAGTATATATGGAGACCTCGCGTTCTCTTAAAGTGTCCATAACTCTTAAAACATCTTTGGTAAACTCTTAAATAGGAGGTGTATACTTGTCCTCTTCAATTTTTATACGTCCTCAATCTATAAAAAAACCAAATTTAAGTGTTGAAATTATGAGAGTCGTCAAAAAGTGATACGGGGCATGTTGTGACATGTCACAACTTACCCCGAGCTAATGTCACTTCTTGCCCCAACACCAAAACCAACCGTTCAAGATCATGTAGTGAACGCAGTTATAAATATAACTGTATGAATCTAGATTTTTTATATAGAGAAAGCATAATTGCATCAAGTTCACGCAACACACGTCTCATCTTTCAAATTTAGCAGGCTGTAGGCCAACATTACGAAAAAATAAAAAAGTTACTTTCCTGTCTATTTCTCAGCCACGTGCACGTGCTCCTTCCACACAAACGTTAGGCCCATTGAGGCTCGCGCGCCTTGTGGGCCTTTGGTGGCGTGACTTTTGTCTCTTTAAAGCATCTAATTATCTCTCTCCATTCAGCCGCTATCGTTGCTGTAACAACCTACCCCTGTAACAACCAGTCCCTATCTCCCCTACACAACATAAAATATAAAACATCTAGAAATATGTTTTTGGTACTATCCTGTTGTGTAGTTGCAATCATAAAATAAAATACATACTCGTGTAATTTTTTCACGCGTGTATCTGAATCGCAGACCTATTATGTAATACACAGTAAATTGCATAAAAATCAATCACACTTTTTTTTGTAACCAAATTTACAAACACTGACTCAATTTTATATATTACAAGATAAGTGGCGTAATAAAACCCCGGAATGTATACAAAAACAGCATTTATACTCTGTATTTGGATAATAAAGGAGACAAAGGAGGGACATTTATAACGTGACACGTTTCGCAAGAACAGTGTGGGTGGCATCAGCCACAATTGTGTTTGAGTTGGAATTCGTCACGGGACGTCGGTCGCGATGCGCGATGATTGATGACCTGCCTCCAGCCGACTTGATGATGTGTCTCGAGTTCCACACTAAATCACGGCTTTAACGACACACAACTACCAATATTGATAGACACGTCATGGTCTTTCTTTCCGTATTTTTTTCTGGTTGGTCATGAGTAGGTACAAAAATTGGAAAGTTATTTTGACTGCACAAGTGTTATATTCAACTTTTCTTTAAAGACTATGAAAAGAAATTGAAATAAATAAATATTATAATATTGAACAAGTATACTGAAAAAAAAAATGGCTTGTGTAACAAATTAATTTAGTCTCTCAATGTACGGACAGGTGTGTATTAGCTATCTGGAAATTCATAGAATTTGTGACTCTTTTAAAAGAGGCTTAATGGTCTATTTCGTTTTCTAAATAACTCAGTTTAGTTATCTTATAGTTAAATCGAACATTTCGCCATTCCAATCTTGCAAAAAATAGATAAAATTTATGACAAATTGGTAAAATGATCTTTTACGAAATCACGAGTAGGTGTATATCATATATTATATTATGTACCAATGTTTCTCCGAACTACCGCGGAGGGGAAATTAATCCACGTTGGAACTCGGTCTGCAAAACTGGTACGTCATACAAGTAACACAATATCCGATCTGGCGATAGTGTTGATATATTAATAATAGCAGGAGGGCGGATAAAAGTTGTTCCTCGCAGACAGGTGGGGTCTCAAGTTACGGTGGTCGACTCATTAGTATTCGGCGGAATTAGATCGGCAACTCCGTCAGCTGCAGCTGTCCATCATGAGTGAACTGACGTTATCGCGCCGTGTAATCCTACTGCTAAGTAGCTACTAAATAGCCTTGTGCTGTTCCTTTTGTGGTGGAGCATGTTTATATCTGTGTCATGTGTGGTCGAAGATGTTAGGTTAGTTGTTTTGAGCGCGTTTAAAAAACCTGACCTGAAGTGTCACTGTCCGTCTGTATGTCATTAGGCTTTTTATGTATGCAGTGAGTATTTTTGCAGGTTTAATAAAATTATTATGTACTATGGGTTTGAGAGATATTTACCTCATAAATCATATATTTTATCAGACATTTTACATCGTAATTTCAATTAACTATTCACGTGAATATATGACTTATTAATACATACATTTAGATTACTAAAATTAAATATAGGTATCCTGAAGTCTAACAACACCTTGATATTTAAAAGCAGTTTTTATATTTCCTAAAACATTATAATCTAAAGATCTCGAGAAGGCCATCCAAATAATGACAAAATTTGCTCCAAAATTCTTAAATTTTTTCATCAAATTACTTACTTAAATAGAAATTCAAAAGCGTCTTTATTAGTTACTATGCCATCTACAAAATGTTTTATACCCTGACCGTTATATTTGAAGTTATAGAATATAAAAATAAATTCCCTTGATATTAACTTACAATGGTCGACTTAGCCTTGGTGGTAATTTGGTACGCAGACACTATCTACGAAATCTTACACAGTCACTGCCTTTTTAGTTGTAAACTTGAGGTTAACCACCGTAATAATTAGGGACGCGTACGTCCAAATTGTGAAACGCTAACAGGCCCAATGAGGAGGGCAATTTTGATATTTTCGTGCCGGCATGACCCTGTCCGGTCCGCCTCTTATTGTACAACTATAAACAACAATTAGTACAACCCTAATTAACTCCGTAACGTGCCGATAAGGTCCTGGTCTAGCGTCGCGTGACCCGCGACACTTTGACCTAATTTGAGCAACCTTGTCTAATTTGAAAAAAAAGGCTCCAACATGATTACTTTCATTTGGAGATGCAATAAAAGTTACGCTTTTAACGAGATTTTCTTTTATAGCATAGCTGGCTTTTCCCCTTGAATTCACTGGTACGGCTTCACGAGCTTATGGTTATTTGTAATGAAACTTACTACCATATAGAATACGATTTTTATCATTGCCAGGGAAACTAGCAAATGTTGCAATTTTAGTAAAGTAGATAGAACTTCAGAAAGATATAATCTATATCCATACTCTACTATTAAATAAAGAGGAAGGATTTTTTTTGATTGTTTGTATCGAATAATATGCTCCACAACTATTGGACCATTTTGAACCATTGGATTTTAACCATTCTTTCAATAATAGAAAGCTAAATTATCAGGAAGTAACATAGTCTTATATTTTACCTAAAAGAAGAATTTTTATTTTGACGCCCAACAAAGTAGACACCAGTGGACTAGAACTTTATTAATAATATATTAGCCATATGCTCGTATCATGTGTTCCATTGTTGGGCAACGGCCTTACCCCATTTTTTCCAATTTACTTTATCCAGAGCTATGTTGCGCCAATATAACCAACGCCAACGCAGGTATATGTTGAGTTCATCTCGTCATCTCAGGCCTGCAGCAGACATGTTCGGTGTTTCGGATTCTGACCAACAACTTGACACCTAAAAGACTGCGCTCCATCGCCCTTTGACAAACCTTAAGACTGGATTTTGTGTTAAAGACCAAACCTGTGCTCCGCTTGAGCGATATCAGAAAGTTAATCTTCATGAGTTCCTCTAGGGACCAGTTGCTCCTCCAGGCATTTTCGATACGTCTTGCGACCTCTTTGTCTTGCCTGCATTGGAAGGAAACTAATTGGTCAAGGTATACGTACATAGTGCATAACCTTCGCATCCACTGCCACTGTTTATTGTCAGTGATTGGTCTTTAACATATTCATCTTCGGTCCAACCCCTCGCCTTGCGTCGCTCAGATCTCGGAGCAACGCTTGTAGCTCTGAGGCTGAGGAAGCAAACAGGGTGATATCGTCGGCAAAGCGTAAATGTGTTAATCTCGCTTTGTCTATGAGGATTCCTTTGTGTTCCCAGCCTGCTGCGAATTTACGGAAGACCTCTTCGAGGACGCTTGTGAACAATTTTGCTTCACACCGTTTTTAATATTAAATGATGAACCAGTTGTTAAATTTAGTTTTATGGCTGCTGTGCCATGGTTGTAAATAATGCGTAAAAGGTATACCTATATATTTAGATTTTATATGTTGGTTTTCAAGAGCTTGACAAATGGCCGAATGGGAAATACTATCGATAGCTTTTGAGTAATCAAAGAATGCAAGGAATAGTGGAAGATTGAACTCGGAAAACTTTCCTAGGATTTTATTTAAAAACTTTATAAGTTTTTTAATTAAATACTTCTTTCTCATTAGATAAACATAATTAAATTATTTAATAATGCGGCGTGTTTGGTGCGAGAATATCTTAATGTATTCTAGATAAGGATATATCCGGCGCCTGAGTTATTACAATTGAAATAAAAGTAGAAAGCGCTATCTCCTGGGCAATTGTGTGGAATGTTTATATGTTTATGACGCGGCCACATTAAACATAAGACTTCTCATGTTAATCGTTAATAATGTTTCACGCTACTTGATCTATCGCTGCTTATCCGGCTTCATATTTTGTTATTTTGGATAGTAAATGACTTAAATGTGTATAAGTTCTGGGGGTTGATAACAAAGTTTTTGTTAAAATCTAGAGTTGTATCACTACATAATACACACAAGTGTCAGACTGGAATAACATGGATAAATTAGTTTGCGCAACAGTTATGCACTGTTTTACTGTTTATTGTGGGAGTAATGCAAAATTGATGATTGTGCCTCAACAATTGTGAATTTAATTTTTTTATACGCGGATAGCATTTTGTTAAAATATGTAGAAATATATACGTAACTCTCAGGGTGTTTTTCATAGGTCCCGATTGTAGTCCAGATTACTCCATTACGAACTTACATGTGCAATAAATTACTCTTCAATAAGATTTCTGATATTTAAAAAGTATTTATACAATTTTAAACGGCAGATGAAATATGTAGATAAACAATGGAACACAAGAGATTACAGGCAAGAAGCTCACTCGCCGAGCGCGGCCCGTGTTATCGGTGACAAATCGCCATCCTATAAAATCATCCGGAATTCCCGCTCATTACAATATACGGGATTTGTCTCAATTGATTTTAAATCTTAACTCGTTACGCGTAGAACTGTACGTGGGTTGAGAGTTTTTTGTGTACAAGTTTCGGCAGCGCGTCTCGTTTTGTTGCCGTCTCCTAATACGTCTCTTAGCTAACCGCTGTGACAAGATATTAGATGTGGCGATAAGGAGACCACGTTTATCTTGTTCGTTTACCAATGAATTTGTTTTATGTGCCTGAGCTACGCCTTAAAAGCTTTTTACCCGAGTGCGACAGAAGAAATGTAATGTTTTTAGAGCGTATGGATGTAGATGTTTCCTGCTAAAGCTTGAACAGGTAAATGGATTTTAACCTCATACGTTAATATTAATGATTTTGGCGTTCATGTACGATAATGCGAATGATACAATACATATTATGTCAATGTTCATTTGTAAATTTATTAGTAGTCACGGCAACCGTAATCAAATTTGTAATAACTTACTTAGTTTATATTTTCAACACCGTACGGATTACACACTTATTATGTAGGTATTTATCGGTAAATTAGAAAGGAAATTGTTTTTTGGTTAACACATTCTTACATTTAAAGCGGATTAAGAAAGTCACTCGGTGAATTGTTAATAGTTGTCGGATTTGATCTCCACCCGAGCAGGAGAGGTCGCCCGGCTCCCCGCTCCTAGGTGATGGTATCGTGGGCAAAGGCACCGCGAGCTCGAGTGACAGCTCACTACAATACGCCCGTTTAACGCTCACCGGACGGCTGATCGCTTGACAGCTAAGACGTTATTAAGCATCCCGTTTTGTGTATCGAAATTCTTCACATTCTATCTCCGAGATGTGTTTTATATGTAGGTTATAAAGTGTAGGTATTTTATAAATAATATAATTTAAAGTATAAAATATACCTACAAGAGGGGAACATAGTGCTGAGAGTCAGTGAGCTGAAAGACCCCTTCTTTCAGCAGCTTCCAGCAGGCCATATTACTCGCAGAACTGATATCCTCTGGGAAGGAAAGGTTCTCGAGTGGATGCCCCGCACTGCCATACGGAATGTTGGACAGTCCCATTCCTGTGGACGGGAGACCTGGTGAAGGTGACGGGACCAGGCCGTTACCTGGGAGGAGGCTCATATACAGCAGTGGACAACGAACGTTCTGTTTCAAGCTAGTATGAAAATTATGAGTAATAAAATCATTCAGAAACTAAAGGCCGGCGGCCCAGCTTCACGCTTCGCCACGTTTACGTCGCTTACATCATTACCTTTCATAAGGAGTAACCTCTGGCTCTAGTCGAGTCTGTCACATAGTTTTTTTATTATATATCTTAGAACCCATCAGGCATTTGGACTCCAATAAACAATAAGGTACTTACCATGATGATTCATGGACTTACCATGATAGCCACGGGCTATTCATATCGCCTGGTGCGATCGGCTCCGCGCCATAGCTGTTTTGAATTGCGAGGAAATTCTTGACGTTTGTGCAAAATGTTTATGTTTCGAAGAGAAGTGACTGATGCTATGTCATAACTTTATTAATAGTGATATATAGTGATAATAGTGAGTGATAGCTGTGCTGTCGCGTTTCGTGCGGTGTTTAAGGCCGGTGGCCCATAGAGGGGGGAGAGGAAAGAAGGGAAACGCATCTGTATAACCTCTATGCTATGGGCGTTAGGAGTCATAAAAACGCTCCATTTTCCCTTTTGCCCCGTCGTACTATAGAAAAGAAATAGGAGTGGGTCTCCCACGAAACTCCGCTTTTGTGCATCTACCGTATGTTTACGATTCTGGGAAAAAACCTGGCTTACGCTAATAATATGCTTTGATAGACACATTAGTATTTAGTAGTGTGTTAACATTTAGAATATTGTATTGCATTCAACTAATCCGACAAAAAAAACAAAATTATTACAGTATTTAGACGGTTGCAAATTATGTCCAGAATTGAATTAAGAATTAAGAACTATACAAAAACTGGGAGTAAAGCGGTAGGTATAGGGTATTGGAGTCACTTGGTGACTGATGAACAAAATGTATTCATCATTGGATCTTGCAATCTGTTAATGAAAGTCAAAAATATATCCACAATTGTTACAGTCACCTACCACATCACAGTACCCACAGTATTGTGATAGCATTTATGGTAAAATAGGTATAGAGAAAGTACAAAAAATCTATATAGGTAATTTAGGGCGCAATGAAGACAATATATAGCTGGCATATCGTGTTGTTAAAGTGTATAATATATTGTTGGACGTTTTCCAAGGTTGTCTTCGTCTACAATGTTCGTAGACTCGTAGAAGTTTCGAATACAAAACGTAATGCCTCCATATTTACCTCACGTAAATATGGAGGCATTAAGGCAGCACCGTCAAGAGTGAATCAACAAAGCGTTGCGGCCGGTGCGCGAGGCGTGTCCGCGCTTCATCGATCGCAGCC
>LUGF01025751.1:234034-247310 GCA_001625245.1 Calycopis cecrops
GCCCATCAGCTGATTTGCGAAATAATACTGACGTTTTATTTTTTCAGGTCATATTCAGTAATATTTTAATAATTTATATTCAACAACTTATAATTATAATTAAATATAATTTTATGGTCGAATTTCGACCACTGGGCGGCCACTAGTTAGTAATAATTAGCCGATACAACGATTTATAATATCTTATCCTTTTGTAGTCAACGCATACGAATTATTGAATTACCCGCTGACATTTAAATACGCAATTTACTTCAGTCCAGTAATTATGCGCTTATTAAACAGAACAGCAGTACAATCGTTTAATATAATGAGCTAACATACAAATTTCTTTTTTGTGATTGCATTCACGTTAACGTTGCATCCTTTTGCGTTATGCATATTTATATAACACATAATTTTTTAATAAGATTATGGTGCACCTATATTACCTATTAGCTTCCGCCCGCGGCTTCGCCCGCGTGGATTTCGGACTTCAAAAATTATTCAAAATTTTAACTTATTATGTTATTCTGACATGAAAGCTATATTAATGTAAAGTTTCATGAAAATCCGTCCAGTAGTTTCGGAGGTTAGCCCGAACAAACGGACAAACAGACAAACAAAAAAATTAAAAATCATAGAAAAGTATTCTGTTACTACCTATTTTAAAATCACCCCCAATTAGTTTTTCGTAAATATATTCAATGTATAGACACTAAAATTTTACTGTTTTATTATATGTATAGATGGTAAACCTGTTACAAGTTTACGTATAATTTTGGAACAGCATTATTGGATTAAATATTTAATATGAATAAAAGTTCATCAGAATGTCTTTCTCAAGCTCTGACATCAACATAGAGGCACATAATTGTTACTAATCGAAAAACAAGTGTAAAACGGCAGTATGTCACAGGCTAGACCAAAATAGACTAAGATAAATTAAAATATTTTGAAGACAAATATTAAGATATAAATAAATAACATATTAACAACTATCGCATTAAAATGACATTGTTGATGAGGAATTTATATTAGAGGCAATACCAGTATATTTTGTTTTATATTTCGCAGGTGTTTTGCCAGATTTATTTAAGCAATTTTCTGTATCTACGTACAGCTATTTAATCCAACAACAAAATAAACGACGCTTCGACAAGTGTTCTAGAAATCAAGATAAGATGCCGTAAAGTTTTATAGCATCTCGCGTATGGTAATTAAAGTTGCCTACGTTTATTGTACATGTAAATTGTTGTAATCGATTAAGATATCCCGATGGCTTCATTTCCACTGTCAAATTTGAATATAACCGCCGTAACTTAAGCAGATATGTTAAGCAACAATAGTGGGACAGGGTCTGCCGAGGGGTCCGGGGCCCGGAAGCGCCATAAACTTTAAAGGCCTCAGATGCCGCTGATAAATATAAAACAGCACCTTGTTAATTTTCGGCTTTTACGACTCTCGTTTAATATTTAGCCAAATATCTATATCTTTATTAATTTACGACGCATAATGATATTAAAATGTTGGATAACGAACTCAATCACAATAACGTTTTATGGTGTAATTAAAACTTTATGATAGCGTACATGCGAATTTGTTAAATAATCAGAGAGCGTTGGTAGCGAAGCTAAAGACAGGTACATGCCATGAAACCAATTAGTTATTAAATATTCCACCGATCTTTGACAAATTGACAAAATACCAACTTAACTTGGATAAATAAAAAAAGAGAAAAATAGAAAAAAGTGGTTATAAGTCAACAACTAAGTGATTACCTAAAAGTATCTTGTCGAAGATATACCTATTACCTATCAAAGGAGCAAAAAGTCTTAATTATAATTTAGATTTTTGACTCTTATAAGATATCAGAACATTTTACTTATTTTATCCTCTATCGTATCATGAGTACATGTGTACCTATACCTAATCATAAAAAAGAAGAGTACTTAGTGGAATTTATCAATTATTGTAACTACCCTAATTTTTCAATCTGCAGTTTTATAGGTAATTTTACTTTTTTTAGATTATTCGTTTTTTTGTACATACAAAGCAAGGGAACGGATTTAGTTGATCTGCCTTAGTGTTACCTAAATATAATAATGCAATAGTTTGAAATGACTATTTAGTCTAGCCAAAAGTTTTGTAATTACCTACATGGAGTGTAACTCTTGAGAATTGAGATTGTACGATAAAACTTAATTGACCATGGTTTTACAATTACTCAGAAACGTTTAATTACATTTTTATTTCATCACTCTTTGCCTTTAACATCCAAGGGAATAAAACTCATATTGATTTATATTTCAATTATAAATTTTATTATATGAGAATGTCCTCGATTGCATAATTTATTGACATTAAATTTACAAGCGTTAATTCTTGACAGAGGTGAAATATTATTATTACTACAACCAGCAGCCTACAGCTTTGCGTGGGTATTTAAGATGAATAAAAAAAATATAATTTTACACTCATGGACATGGCATAGAGGTTATACAGATTCGTTGCCCCTCTTTCTCCTCCTCTCTCAATGGGCCATTGGGCCTCTTACACCGCACGTCGCAACAGCACAGTTGTCACTTTACGCTGGTATCGCCCCGACCGTGCCAGCCCCATTCGGTAGCATACATGCAGCGCAAAAATATTTGCGTCGGGAAACAATAAAGCTTTTTTATCGCATATCTTTGTTTGGGATAATGTAGGATTCTAAAGGTAAAATACTATTTCAAATCAATTTATTAGCTTAAGAGCTCTAACAAACAAACAAAGCTTTAAAATATACATCTATAGATGTATATCAAAACTATATAAAACAAATTCGTCCTGTAATCATAAGTACCTATAAATTTTAAAATGCCATGCATGTTACTCTAAATTAAGAAAATAATTTTACGAAATAGTACCTATGTTATAAGCTTCAGAGACCAATGACAAAAGTCGAACAGCAGCAACATAAAAAAACATTAAATTCTCTCATCTCCATTACTCTACCGTCTACACCCAGGAGACAAAGCATGTCAAGTGTCAGTTTGCATAATTTTACGCGGGTATTAAAATTATCTTGTGACAGATGACATTTATGAGATCTCCTCCTCCCTCTCAATTTCGCTCTATATTAATTTGTGTGTCAGAGTTGTTCTAACTTTCGCGACTTTATATTACTTTTGTACATTTCACAATTGTGGCCCTAAATAAAAAAGGTTTTATTCTGCTGTATAAATTGTTCTGCTAGTTTAAGTGCCACATAACTAACATTAGACTATTATTTTCGTGTAATGTTCAAGAAATGACAGTGCTGTAAATAGTATTTGTTATCTAAATACGAAAATTATACCGACGTGACACATAATTCTACCATTTGGGTACCTTGTGCATACATGCTTACAATTTATGAATATACCTATACAAATCTGTCTATAAATATGATCATCATCATCATTAGTCTTTATAGGTGTATTTATTTTTGTATATTTTTAGTAAAAGGAGAGAATGGCTTTATTTTATTCCAGACTAGCTTTTACCCGCAGCTTCGCTTGTGTCTGTAAATTGTATATCTTTAATAAATAGTATCCTACCTATCCTACCAGTCCTTTCTTCTCTAAGAATATGTGTAAGTACAAATTTTTGTGATGACCGGTTGAGTAGATTTGGCGTGAAAGCATAACAAACAAACATTCACATTCATAATAGTAGTAGGGCTAAATTCAAGGTACCTATGGGATAAAAATATACAATCTTTCAAAAATCTTATAACATTTAAAAACGCGCGAGAACGAGAAGAAGAACAACTATAACTGTCACTACTATATACTATAAACTATTCACCATTAAGCTATATTGAATAGTCCCAAGTAGATAGATATTGTTTTGAAAGATTAGTTGCACAAACAAACGCGCCGCGGGCCGCGTGGCGACGTAACGAGACGCCTGAGCGACACGGACGGACGCGGCGCGCGCTCCCCGACGTTTATTCCCAATTTGTGTCGTCCGAGCGACACTCAGCCGCGAGTAATCACCGAGTGCCGGTTACGTATACTGTTACTTATCCCCTTACTTAAATGAGGCCCATGGAAGAGGAAGCAGGGAAGAGAACAACGCGTGTTGCCCTGTATAACCTCTATGCAGATGTCTATTGGTGTCATGAAAATGTTGCCGACTGCTCGTTTGCCTCTTTATACTATAAAAAAAACTAGTCGGCATGTGCTCACTTCGTTGGGCGTCAAAGATATAAAAAAATTCAATCGTAATAAAAGCCATGTTATACTTCTTGATACTGGAGCTTTCTAGTAGTAAAATAATGTTTAAAATCGGTTTTGAATAAGAGGTAGTGCCACACTGCAAGCTTGTCCGGCACGGACCTCTTGCTTAGCCGAAACCGGCGTAAAGTGACAGCTGTTCTGTCGCGCTAAAAAAGAAAGAACGCATTGTTGCAGCTTACGCTATACAAACAACTACCTAACCGTATGAACGGCAATCTATTTAACGAATACACTTTGTAAATGTTTTCCTTTTTTATCGTAGATTGCTCTAGTACTAGATGATTCAATGTTCAATTATGAATCGTTTTAAAGTTAACAATGAATCAAAATATGTATATTTTCATCTAAAGGTACATGTTATCAATGTAATGCTGCAAATCAATGAGCTACTCGTATCAATTTGACGTTATAGCGTCGAAAGAAATAAATCAGTTTTGAAAATTTCAACATTCTAGCTACCACAACTCATTAGATAATGTCGGACCACAGATATTCTAGTGGAAGTAATAGCTATTCGTTTTTACCCTTTGCGATCGTCGAATCGATCGATCGAAGCCTTAAATAGGATACAATTTAGCAACTATTTTCACCACTTTGGGATCCAACATAGCGGCTACTCTGTGTAATGAAGCCGCTTAAAATAATTACGTTAGTGATAAATCAATTAAGGTCAGGTGGTGTTATTATTGAGTGTAAATGGAGAGCTCGTAAACAGGCACGGGAGCGTGTTGCGTGTAGCCGTAACTACATGCCGGGTGACGACCAATGGGGACCGGTCCATCGCATAACTTAATGGAAGCAATACATACAAGTGTTCATTTTATCGATTTTATCTGACGGAATTTAATTCGCATCATAAATCAAATTTTGAGGATCTGAAAAGTCGTATTTTAGCTAACATAATATGCTAACATTATCATTTTTAATTTTTACCTTTTTTTTTGATAACCATAGTTGGTTACAATTATGTAAGCATATGACTATCTATAACTTTATTTGAGAATAAATTAAAATGGCCATGATAAACCGCAATAACACGGTTAACAAAATTTTGGTAGATACTAATTATTATAAGCAATTTCAAGCACATAGAAATATATTATTAACACTTATAGTAACAAATGGCAGGAAAGTTTACAATCATTACAATGTACCATTACAATGGTACAGAAATAGTCGTGAAAGAAAAGTCAATTTAAAATATATAAATACACCGCAATATAATTTGTCAAAGAAGTTTTATTGTAATTACCTAACTTCTTTTTCGTATAAGTTCTTTTTTCAAATTTGTTCATTAGGCACCGTAGTATTTCATTACGTTACATTAAAACGCTCGTACGTTTTCATCATACATCGATTGCAAGTACACGCATCATCACTCATTGGGCAATTATGGACATGAAAAAACATTGACGCCAATTAACAACTATAACTATATGACGTGGAAAAAAGAGTGAATGCATTTTATAGTTACAATACGTAAAGGTCGGATATTCACATAAGATACGCATTAATCTTAATACGATCGACTGCGAGTAGCGGAAAATGCATGTAATTATTTGCCATAATAGTATGGGGTTTTTTATACAAATTACTATAGTCTTTTATGGCGTTATCATAGTGGATTACATATAAATATTATGTAAACAGAATGGTACGGTTGTATAAAATTCGCGCCTAACCAGGAAGTGGTAAACCGTAATTGGTTCTTGCAACCGAAGTTTGTCTTTCTTCAACCACTCGTCTCGTAATTGCGGTTTTTATAGAATTTGCATGGTATTTGTTATGGGATTATAATAATATGGATATTTTTACAATGAATAAAAGTGCCTATTTTATTGCATGTCACAATGATTATTACAGTTACAGTTACATGAATACAGTTTGACGGAACTTTGTGTTAATATTATTAGGAAAATTATAAATAAATAAATAAAATAAATAAAGTTTGAATGTTCACTTTCCGATATTTCGGACACCATTAGTTAAATTAAACAAAATTTTTGTTTTTGTTGTTGTTTGTTAATAGGTAAATAAGTAATTAAAATCTATACAGACCATAATTAATTAAAAATTACCAATCTTGTTGAAATAATTTTAATCTTGTGATTATTTGCCCTAATCCGCCAGAAAGTAAGATATTAAATAGTAATAATATTTGCCAGCATAAACGTAGACGCAGCTAACACTTATCAGATTCTTAATACAATTCCTAAAAAATTATAATTCTCTCCCAAATAATGTGAATTTAAATTGCAATAATTAGGTGAATATTAATCCGAAAGTCACCGTAAATTGGGGAATTTAAAAATTCTTCTCTCGTTTTTGTTTGTGTGTGCCGACGATCCGCATTTCAAACCTCCAATTGACTACAATAATATCAATTAAATGCAATTCACGTGTTTTTGCATGCAGTTGTTCAAACAATCCGGATTCCAGTCTAGAAAAACTAATTCACATATTATGGCGCACGGTAAGATTTATTACATTTTTCAATTCCGACGCAATCGTTCGCATATCTCCTTTATACGGTGACATTTTACGAAGTAATTACTTTTTGTCCGTCTAAGTCTTTGTCGCTAACGATTCCATCAAGTTTATTGCTCGTGAAATAATATTCAATTGCTATTTTCATTGTGCAAAGTCCCGCTAATCACTCACTGAAATTAATTGCGAAAACAATTATTCCGAAAACTCGTGAAAGGGTTTTAAAGGCTATGCGAATTGTGTTCGAATTATGTGCCTTCATAAAACGGCTGTCTATTTGTGATTCAAACTTTTTGAAAGTTTAGTTAATTTAGGTAGTTAATTATTTCGAACATTTACAAGTAACATGCAAAATTAAAATACGGTTTTAATTGTGAAGTTTCGAAAAATTCATAAATGTTTTGAAGGTGCTTGCTTTAATTTCAGTAATGATGTAACTTGAAGTTTTAATTTTTGAATTGTTTTCGGCAATTTAAAAACCTAAGGGGGATCATTACTGCGCTATTTTTATTTAAGCTACACAATTTCTATAATAGAGGAGGTCTGTAATAATGTAGAGCATTAAATAAAGACCTAAATGGTCTTTATTTAATGCTATACATTATAACAGACTGGTGATTCTTAAGAAAGCCAATGAACTTGTATTATAAAATATATTAAATGGTACATTTATTACTTTATGTTAGTTAAAATAGAAAAAAACGTACAAGTGTATTATAAAATATTTTAAATGGTACATTTATTACTTGATGTTAGTTAAAAATAGAAAAAAACATACAAGTGGCCTTTGGGAAAGGCCAAAATAGATAAATGTCTGCGGGTATACCTAGCTATAGGTTAGGCATGCCTGGACATGCCTTTACATTTAAACGTAGGTACTTATTATCTATTGACTGTTAGTACATTAATCATAGATAGTGTTTGTTAATCAATTGCCAAACATCAGGCATACACATACTGTACTTTGCCTATATACATTTTATTTCGAAGCTAACGCTTCAAAACACTTCGATTAAAAATACAATATGTAAACTTACCTACTAATATTTTGATTTAATAAAACTCTTCGTTGCTAAGTGACGGACACAAAACACACAGCCGAAACTACAGTAACTAGAAAGTAGAAACTTGAAATTTGTTACACGGGTTCCTGTGATGTAAGTGAGCAATAAGAAAGGGTTTTCAGAAATTCAACTCCTATAAGGGGGTAAAATAGGGAGATGTTTAGATGGAATATCAGTGATTTTGTTCAAAAAAAACGCGGGTGACACTGCGGGGCACAGCTAGTATTTTGATATATATTTACAGATTATTTATGTCCTAGTTTAATTTTGCCGTGCATTTACGTCCATCTTCAACATGTTTATTATGGTTTATAATAAACATAAAAATACCTTTGCGTCCATTGCGGAATCATTCAAATTCATTGAAAGCTAAGACGTCCATCACCTGTTAGTTACTTTTCACCGTCTACTGCGCCTCGACAACACATCGCTTTGACTCTGTTTCTGTAAAACAAATGTAGAATATCAAATGAACCCCGATATAATCTGTACAATGTAGTTTTATTGCATTGTCCAGGTAAACATAAGAAATCTTCACGGGTGAAATGCGAAGATTTACACTCCATTACATTAGCGTATGTATCGCGGATTTCATTTATTATCCCCCGTGTCCGAGGGTTTGTCTGCATCGATTATGTGTCCTGATGAATGTATCTCATTACGCGTCCGCGCTGGGTGGCGCGTCTACACTGCGCGACATAACGACACTCTCATAAACGCGCATGACAGCGACTTATAGTCCGGCCGAACAGATCCCGCGCGATACCGGACAAACGAACATACCTTAATACGATTTATTTATGGCCCACAAGCATGCCACAAACTTTATCGTCACACGACTATTGCCTCCGAGGTTTTATAGATCGGGTATTTATTGTTCAAAATATGGTTGACACCGGCTCTCGATTTTATTGATAGTAATAATTCTATCTTTCACTCCCGTTTTTATTAAAATAGAACGGGAACGTAAATCAACGTGTAAACTGCGCGAAACTTATTTGTCTTCCGAATTCCGAAATGTCGGGTCATGTCATAGACGAAGTCCATTAGCTTGTTTCTTTTCCGAATTTTGAAAATCGGGTCGTGTAATAGACGAAGTTAATCAGCCTGTTCTTTTCCTGAATTCCGAAATGTCGGGTCCTGTCATAGACGAAGGCAACCAGCTTGTTTGTTTCCCGAATTCAGTAATTTCGGTACTTGTCATAGACGCAATTACATCCGATAACATTAGACAGCGAACACGTGAGTAGCTTTTAAGGTTGTAAAACAGTTATGAAGAACGGTCGAACTGTAAATGAGCAGCGATCGTATCGCAGGCGAGCAGGAAACGCTTCGTCCCATTTAGGGGTGCATTAAAATCGAATACATCATATTTGTTTGATTTCCCACTACGCGTTTACCCTGTAATTATGCGAGTCACCGGTCGGCTCATTCCGTTTTTTTTAAATATAATAGATTAATCATTTTTTATAACATGTTATAGGCAACAGTTTGTTGTTTTAATGAAATAATCTATGTTTGTATTGGGCACCGACCTAATCTTTATTTGAACTAGAATAACCATATTTTTTTAGTTTTATACAGTCTATTATTAAAGTATTCCCCCAAGAATAAGTTATGGTAAATACTCTTAAGTTGCTCTTCTTTATCCTATTCTCACAATGAGTCGTGGTATTCATACACACTGTATGAAACGTGATAGAACATCTGTCAATTCATTCCGGTATTATGCGAGCGAGACACTTCTTTTTATCATCATCATCAGTTTCTCACCCATAGAGCGCCTTAGGTCACGGACACAAGCCACTTGCATCCTGCTACTGCCCGCCGTCTGACCACTCGTACTCGTACAGATTATTAAATTACATTGATGAAAGCTAGGTACTTGATGTTGATCACTTTAATAATTAGCGACATTTTAATTTCAGACGCATGTTCCCGACGGTGCGGGTGTCGTTCGCGGGGTGCCGCGCGGAGGCGCGCTACGCGGTGCTACTGGACGTGGTGCCAGTGGACGGCAAGCGCTACCGCTACGCCTACCACCGCTCCTCGTGGCTGGTGGCCGGCAAGGCGGACCCGCCCGCCCCCGCGCGCCTCTATCCGCACCCCGACTCGCCCTTCTCCGCCGACCAGCTGCGCAAGCAGGTCGTCTCCTTCGAGAAGGTCAAGCTCACCAACAACGAGATGGACAAGAATGGACAGGTTAGACACTATTTATGACTTCACCTTGTGTACACAATTTTGCAGAGAATTTATTCTCATAGCCCAATATTGTCTATTGTTCTGCTTATAAATTCGTAGACAAATTAGGTTGTCAAAAAAATACTAAAAAAAAATATTTGTAACGAAAATTGGGATAAGCCATAAAGGACCTAGGTATCTTTTGACTTTCATAATGATGAAAAAGTGATAAAAAAGGTGTAGCGTTTTTCTTTGTGTTGTTTTCACACTGTCATTGAACTTCTACAAATTGTCTGTACACGTTGTTATTGTGAATAAACTTGTATAATACTACAAGGGTTCTATAAATACACGTTGGAGCATCTCTTGCAAGTACGATTTTATGTGCAATCTATTAAGATGCTATTTAAAATGACATCGAGGCACCGACTTCCTGATGCGTGTGGCAATTTTATAGAATTATGAGTGAAATTGGCGGTGTCGGCGACACCTCGGGCGGCGGCATAATGAGTGTGTTGCCAGCAAATTAGTGGCACATGTTGCCGCGACAGCCGGCCACAGCCACTGCCGTCGCAGGTGCCGATGTAAATGTCACCAACTACCAGCGACGCTAGACCCTTGTGCGCCGCCGCTTGTAAGGCGACCGACGCAAGTTATGTTGGTCACAACTAAATCTGCAGCCGCTATTGAAAAACTCATGTTTTCATCTCACGCAACGCCAGTGTGATGAATATTTCCTATTGTTTAGTGATAATTAAACTCGTGGCACCATTAACAATAATATAACGTATTCATAATGATGGTGTCGTGAGCAAAATATGTTAAATTCCCATTGTTAATACAATATGTAAAAAAATGGTATCGTTAATATCGTCTGATTACGAGAATTTCAATATTAGCAAATCATATGCGCTCGTATAGTACCTACATAAATAAATATTCAGGCATTTGTAACATCTTTGTCATTACTCATTAGGATCATTAGGGTGATTGGCACCTCAGTCTTGTTAATTGCAATAACCATGTAGACTTTGAGACAATGTCTGTCTTTGTTTTAGATGTGTGTCTCAATTGTATAGAATATAGAACCAATATAGTGAATATAGAACCAAAAAGGAAAGTGAAAGGAGACGGTCCATTTCAGGTGTACTCTTGTACAGATAACAATAAATAAATAAAAATACATAGAATTCAAAAAAAAATACATTAAGTTCGTTGAACTCACGAAATAAAATGCTTGAAACATCTAAAAATTCAAGTTTTACTTTTAAATGACAACACTTGTCAAGGTGGCGCGTTTCACACAAGTGTTATATTATTCTGTGATACTAAAAAAGTTTATCCCATGAGGTTTCATTATCATTGCTTATATGCAATACTTTATTGATATAACTTTAAAAATGCTGTAGTTCGAGGCCGATTGATGGACTTGCAATGTCAATTGTTTGACAGATACGTCTAACGTTAGAGTTCTAAACAAGACGCCATTGTTATTAATGTCTTAATGTTGCTTATTTTGGAAAGATATTTATTGGGCGTCTGAAATAAAGACGTATCCATGATTTAAACTATGCAAATGTTGCTCAAATTGTATTTCCTTTATGCCATTAGCTGTACAAGAGTACACCCATTGCTCATACAATTTTGGAACGTCTCCTTTCTGTTAATACGATTATATATCAAGACTATTTTTGCTCTCTGTATACCTACCTATGCCTTACTACAGAGAATATTGTGTGAACAGAAAATTTTGATCCGTGAATTATCTACTAAACATTTTCGTTGACACATTAAAGACTGTTAATTTATCAACTTCAAAACTACGATTATTATAATCAGGCGCAATTAATCGGTCGTAAATAATGAAGTCAAGACCACCTGATAGGACATTCTTAGTCAGGGACATTAAGTTGGTGTGGTGGCGGTCGGTGGCGCCCGGGCTCCCATAAGGCCTATTTTTTTATATAATAAGGGGCAAACGAGCAGGTGATTAGTGACTACTGCCGCCAATAGACATCCGCAAAACTATATATTTGATACGTGATTGTGCAACTGGTGGTCACCTGCTCATATTTCTAACGCTGATTTAATCGTAATGTTGATTAATCGATTAAAATGTTATGGTTTTAGAGGTCAACCGGGATAGGCATATTTTTATAATACTCATACTAGCTGACCCGGCAAGGTGTAGCTGTGGCAATAAAAACATTGCGGTAATAGAAATGAAATATGGCCCATGTTTAAAATTGGACCAAATTACCTTGACGAAATTTCGTTCAAATCTGTTCAAATTTTGCATCGGTATCTATCGCGGAGTAACGACGTGATAAATAAATTAATATACTTTAAAATATTTAAATTGCGTATCACGTTTTTTGCTAGAAACCTAAAATAAATCGTAGACTCTTCTCGAAGTGTATTTACCGTGTTTAAATCATCACATAGTTATTTATTATCATATATTAATGTTATACCTACAATTATCCATTAGCATAGTCAAATTACAGTGACGTAAATGAAATCGAAACATATCCTGGAAACTGTTATTTGTGCTAATTTTGGTTGAACATAATTAATTGATGTCTTAAATTTACGCGAATGTTACAATAAAACCTTAGTGGATTTTATGCCGGTTTATTTTATTAATTAACAAGTCCAACGTCACAGATGGTTTACATTCAGAACATAATCTCAGTATATCTGTATCATGGTTGTCGTAAACCGTCTGAAACGTCGGACTTGTTAAACAACCAAATAAACCGCGATAAGAATATCGTTAGTGGTTTTATTATAATGTGTAGGTATATAATTTTACTAAAATACCGTTATATTTTCATGAAAGTAAATAAGTGTTGTGAGTTTGGATTCTGTTTCTCATGGAGCACAGGCGTGAAGTGGTGGTTATGGCGTCTCGTTTTTCATTCATTCTGTAGCACGAAGTAGTACTATGCTGTATTGCAGATGAATTTAGCCGGCACGACCGAGGAAAAAGGTACCCTTCGTCAGATGTAACCGCGACATAGGGACATCGGAACTGATAGTGGAACCTGTTTCTCACATAACATATTGCGTTGGTAATGGCGTGGCATCGCAAAATGTACTTATAAGCCAATCTACATTACAATCGATTGGGCCTACACGACCTAGGATACCTGTTCTATCACTTGGTACCACGTAGGTATCTGGTTTATGGGTTTCCGGTTCCCGGTGGCCCATTGTAGGGGAGGAAGGAACGTGGGAAACACATCCGAATATTAATTAAGCTGATTTCTACGGTACGGTATGCAAAAAAAGTCTCGAACT
>LUGF01025751.1:247687-259739 GCA_001625245.1 Calycopis cecrops
ATCCTAGTAATGGATTGTAGTGCTGATGTGGGGACGTGTGAATTTGCGGATAATGCGGCAGGCACATTACGGCAAACCTGCCTCTACCAAACAGTAACCGTTTGTGATAACTCTTCGCTATATCTGCAGCTGTTCACACATTGTTATGTAAAATGTTAATTACATCATTTGGGAATCACCGACGGTGTCTCTTGCGTATCATCGACGTGTAGTGAGGGCTATATTGTCCCATTTTAGACATCCGAGCTTTGAATAACCGAAACGAGGGATTGGATAAAGGATGGTAATATATTTACATAGAAAGCTCATCCTCCTGGTCTGGCCAATCGGTGGTGTATTCGCTATTTTGCACTGTTGGTAGTACATATATCTTTTGTTATATAGTCACTATTTTTTTATTGGATATATTATAAACTAAACTGTGATAACTAGCTGGTATCTGCGACTTCGTTCGCGTAACGTAGTAATTTACAAAGTAATTTGTTATTGTTTGCATGCAGTGTGCATAAATTTAGATTTCCCGCAGGAATAGTAAGAGGTAGTGCCACACTGCATGCTTGCATGCAGTCGAATTGGGCCGGCACGACCGGGGAGGTACCTCTCGCTTACACGAGACCGGCGTAAAGTGACAGCTGTGCTGTCGCGTTTCGTGCGGTGTGTGAGTAGCCGGTGGCCCACGGAGGTGGGAGGAGAAAGGTGGGCAGCGCATCTGTATAGCCTCTATGCGGTTGTTTGTGGGCGTCGGTAGTCATGAAAATGGCTCCGCTGCTCGTTTGCCCTCCTATACCATACAAAAAAAAAAAAAAAAGGAATGAGCGATTTTACCGCAATAAAAAGAAGTTATGATGTTAAGTAAGCTTAGTATCTAAACACCACAAAAAGTTTCATTTGAATCCGTTCAGTAGTTTCGTAGATTTGGCCCGGTCAATCAGACCAACAGACAGACAAAAAAATTAAGTAACATTGATAAGTGTTCTAATATTATTTTAACATCGTCCCCTGTCAATTTTTTGTAAATGTATTCAATAAACAGACACACGGATTTTACTGTTTTACTATATGAAGGGTGCAGGAAAAGAAGGGGCTCATTAACATTTTCATTGTTTTGAGTAATCACAGAATTAAACCTAAATTTTCAATTTAAATTATTACATATTACTTAGAATTTCATATTTACTTATCTACTCAAGGGGCAATATATTTTTAATACAATAGTCCCATTGGTTTTTACTTGGACTAGGTAAATAAATAATATTTTAACATTTTAAAGGCTAAGTCTGAAATGTACTGGGAGAAAAAGTGCTCAATGTTGCAATGAGCTACTTTTTGCATTGCAACTAAAATGGTTGTGTGGCTTGTTTCTTGATTCTTATTTGTTAATTATCTTATTGAGGTAATAAAATAAAAAAGATACGTAATATAAAATGTTTTAAATTTTAGCATATGCATATGCTAGGGGCGCTTTTTTGTGCGGTTTAGTATGCAATGAGCGCGTTTTATTCTAAAGTCAGATTTTTTAAATACGATTTTACGTCAAATCAGCTCCTTATACCGTGTTTTAGAAATTGTGGTCTGATTGGCCGTATAAAAACGAAGTGAACAGTACCTATACATAGCTCAAAATTGAAAAATTGGCAATGAGCCCCTTCTTTTCCTGTACCCTTCATATGTGATAGATGATAATGATACGCAAATCATCATCACTCGGACGTCTACTGCTGGAAATAGGTTTTATATTCCAAATATGAGAAGAAAACAAATATTCTTTTCTTTATCATACTTATTTGGAAATAACATACCTACTAAACCACTAAGTTTTCTGGGGGGATAATATTTCTTCTGTTCTTCTGGTCCTCAGGCCTATAATGATGATGACTTGTGTAGGTATCATTTATCTTTAATTTTTATCATTTATTTGTCTCTTTATTCTAAATTAAGATACTGGAGAGCTGTCCTGTTATAGACCATGTTCTCAATTTAAAGTTCAAAAGTTTATAAGCAAAAACTCCAACATTGGGTATTCTACTAGCCGGTTACCATTCGGTGTGAAGACGACGACATAGGTACATAAAGAAGAGTCGAATACCATTCATATATCACCAAACGCTGCCAACTTGAGAAAGGCGCCTCGGGCCTTATTTGGTTATTTAATCATTAGCTCGCCTAACATAACCTACTGCCACACGCATAATGCAATCTATCACTAATGCTGCCAACCTAAGAATGGTGCCTCGGGCACTATTTGCTTATTTAATCAGCCAAACATTATTATGCGTAAGTTGGTATCAAGAGTAAAATTAATGAAAATATGTAAATGATAGTTGTTCAAACATAACAGGTATTAATGACGGCGGCTAATGATTTATGTCCGTTTGGCCGTTTATTAAAATACCCGCAACTGTTCGAATCATAACGAAATGCTCGATTTCATAATTATTATGTAATTTATGGTAATTTAAACAAATTCGTGGCCCGTTATCGTTTATTGATTTTTTTTATCACACGTTGATCATTCGATTGCGTTTCGCTGTTCTTTTAGGCTGATTTAGTATGCGTTTTTGATGAAATTATGTTATGAAACAAAGATGTTTGTTGTTGTATTCAATAGTAAATATATTTGAATGTTATTACTGTAAAATAATACCTATGTATAAATGATGACGATTCCACCACTTTGAAATAAATGACACATCACTCACTGGAAACTTCTTTCTGGAAAAAAAATTAAAAACAAGCTGTTGTCTTATTGATTTATCATTCATAATTGTAATATTTTAATAGGAACCTGCGATAAAGTTGCCAAAAATGTATATGTATTACAATTTTATCTTTTACTTCACATGTAGGTGGTTAGGTAACATGTAGGATTACCTACTCAACATTTCCTATTTATAACTTTTATTTGAAGCAAGGACATTAATAGACAAACCGTAAATTATTTCTTTGCAAATTATCTACGCTGGTAAGACACGGACCACTTCCTACTAATATTATAAATGCGAATGTTTGTATGTTTGTTTGTTGGTTACTCCTTGTTGGGTAATTGGAATAACACAGGATAGTTTTTATCCCGAAAATATGTTCCTATGGAATGCCATGGGATGATTTTCTATTTTCCACGGGATCGAAATTTACGCGGTTGAAACCGCGGGGCGCAGCTAGTAGTAAAATTATACGCTTAATACAATTTCAATATAAGTCCGGGCATGTCCATGATATTCTAATCATACATATCCCTAAGTTCAATTCACATCTAAACACTTACTAGGAACCTCGCATAAAAGTATAATACACATTCGTAAATACACTCGAGGTTGATTATACGATTATGGCGACGATTCGATCCGTCGACTCCAGATATGATGTCGTTAGGCCGTCGGGTTTATTCTATACACCAACGCAATTATAATACACTTAACATGTGTACATAACGCTGCTAATCGTTGCCTCTCTCTAATTATGCCGCTTACGAGCGCTCGTTGAGTATCTCGTGTTTAAGATGAGGAATGATTGTTTCATATTAGATCGCGTTAACCTGTAAATTAAATCGAGAGAAACGATTCTTAAGTGATTACACCACTTCAGGAAATAAAGATTTTGTAGCTACTCAGTTATTTTACAGATTTTAGTGTTTACGCAAAGATCTGGAACGAATGATGATTGTTTCATATTACAATCAAGAATCAAGATCAGTGGCGTAACTATACAGCTCGAGACCCATGGCAAATTTATCGTATGGGCCCCCCATACGATAAATTTTGTACATAAAAAAGCTTTTTTTTGGCTTAATCTTCCTCTAACCGGGGGCTTCTTCCGGATGGGGCCCCGTGGCATATTGCCGACTTGCCACCCTGTTGTTACCCCACTGTTACACATTAGTTAAACCGTAAATTAAATTTAGAAAAACAATTCATAAGTGATTACACAACTGTAGATAAAGATTTTGCAATGCTACTGTCTTACTTAAGCAGATTTTAATTGCTAATAACTTGTGTGCAATTATAATTATAATCTGTACATCCGTGATGATTTTAAATTTGAATGTCTTTATATGAATATTTATTATTATAAAATACAGACGTTAGAAAAACGTAGGTAATTAAATATTTAAAATCTTTAAAACGTAGTGTGTAATAATATAATATAATATATAATATCTGTGAACTTAACTTAACACCACATTAGCCTAGCTAGCTAAGTACCGTAAGGACTTGTGTTACGGGTACTGGACAACGAAAATATATTTAATATGTTTTATATATTTAAGAAATTTTACATAATATTTAAGATTTTTATTATAGAAATACATAATATAATACATAGATAAACATCCATGATGGCGGGATTCGAACCCGCGGCCCCTGGCGCAACATGCTCCACTTATCCGAGCCCTGTACCACTGCGCCAGCCTGGTCATCAAAGTGGTGGTAGTACTTATTATTAATCTTTTTTATACTTGTTGTCCATCACGCGTTTCTTTATCCTTCCAGTGAGCAACAACTCAAAAATCTCACGGAACTATACCTACCATGGCCATCATAAAACGGTAACATGTGGGCGAGAGATAACTAGGTACCTCTCTGGTCGTGCTGGCCAATTCGGCCACAAGCTGGCTACAGCGCCGAATAAGGCCCCGGCGGGTTCCGGGGCCGGAGACCTTGTAGTTGTGATGGGGGCCCCTTTATGGATACTAAAATGATCTCAAACCCTCAAAGCCTTACAGGGCTCGGAGCATCAGCCCCCCTAAGCCTAAACTTGATCCGGCATTGGCTACAATGAACAAAAATCCTTTACCTACTTACAATAAACACATTTACCTAACCTTTAGCACGTTAACAGTTCTGTTATAAACAAGTGCCGATACATTATCAAGTAATTTACTGCGAGCGTCCGCTACGGCTAATGAAGAGCGGCCATCATAAATATTCGATTATGGTTTGCATTTTTAACTACATTAAAATTTTTCACATCGTTAACTTGTACAAAATATGAATTATAAACAACCCACAGACAGGTGATGTTACTTCCACATGCGCGCCGATATATTACGCTTACATCGTAAGTTATATCTTTTCTTATTTTTATGCCACACTTTGCTTTCCTTCACTTCAATGGACCACCAGAAATTCACAGCGTAGATGTCACTTTAGCAGCCGGCCCAATTCGGCTGCTAAGCAGCTTGGCACAACATCTTAATAAAAAATATTTGAAATATTTGAAATCATTATTATTTAATATTGATTTTATCTTGTTGCTTTTAAACATTAATAAACACTTTGGTATTTGTTGACATTTAAAATATAAAATGTTTAATTCATAAACTTTGATTCATCAAATCAAAATCGAAATCTGTAAGATAATTAACGGCCTATATAATATTAAAATAAGTGTATGTTAATCATTCCTTATTAAATTTTATCATTTTTCCTTACATATTTAACACTAGCTAATAGTAAAATAAATACAAATGTATTTATTATTCAACCATATTTTATTATAAGAAATATTTTGAAACTAATTATTGAAATACTTACTCTAACTTTAGTTAATATAGTAATCTGTGCTTTAGATTTTCTTTGCTTTAGAGTTTTTATAACTTTTTTAAGTCCTACCTAAATGACTGACTGACTGACCACTGGCACTGCACTATAAAAATCTATAAATAACTAATAAAAATCAATTAGGTACCGATATAGACAAGCTACGTTTAGTATTCATTGAAAAGGTGATGTTTCAACGTGAGAACCAAATCGATTCTCAACACTTCTTACGCAAGCAAAGCCACGTGTCGCCAGTCGTTAAAATAAATTAATAAGCAATACCAGGTGGTCTCCCGCAGCGACAGCCTCGCACCGCAGACGTTACGGCCATCTTACACCGGACCATATTCACCTCGGACCAATTACGACCTCATTAAGCTGCTCCTAACAATTAATTATGAATTCAAGACTTACAAAAGCGTATATTTTATAAAACACTTATTATTCAATATCCGATTATTATTCGGAATTAATATCTTTAAATAATACGTTCAAATTGTGGAATCGTCCATATTGAAATCTCGTATGTTATTAGGCTTAAATAATAACCGGCCGTAAAACTATTATTAGTCACAGTTTGTTCACATATTAATTCACATTTGTATATTTTTATTACTAAATTGTTGGTTTGGATTTTTTTATGGTAATAGTCATTTGACTGATTATTACCTGCCTCCAATTACTGAAAATAGAATTATAATTTATAAGTTGTAAATAGGACACAGATGCTTATGAGGGGTTGGAATTTAGGCGCCCTAAGTTCTAAGTTTAAAAAAAATATGTAAGTTGTATCTAAGTAGCACAAGCAGTCTGGATTTTTTGCAAAGGGACAGATGTTCGACAGTTATAATCATTCAATAGTCAGTTGGCGTAAAAAAATGACAAAGCACGTTAGCCGAACGTTACGAACCTAGATGTGACAACAGTACAAAGTTACAATGATAAAGCGGAACTCTAAAACACCGGTTTAAGATTTCTGATGATTTTATGTAGTTCTATAAGCATACATTTTATTTTTAATGAGAAAGTGTCAAATTGGATAAGAAGTAGCAGAAGATAGCTCGTTCACTCTCTCTTATTACCAACTAGCTTCCGCTTGCAGCTTCGCCCCCGTAGATTTCATCTTCTTAATGCATGTTATTATACATATAAACCTTTCTCTTGAATCACTATATCTATTACAAAAATCGAATTAAAATCTGTTGCGTAATTTTAAAGATATACTGACTGACTGAGAACTGACAACAGTACTCTCAGATTCATATGCTCTACAAAGTTGCAAGGTCACGCCGTGGAGCTCTAAAACACTGGCTGAAGATTTCTGACTATTTCACGTAGGTATATAGACACGCATTTAGTTATGCCGTGGAGCTCTAAAACACTGGTTGAAGATTTCTGACTATTTAACGTAGGCATATAGACACGCATTTAGTTATGCCGTGGAGCTCTAAAACACTGGTTGAAGATTTCTGACTATTTAACGTACTAACGTAACGTAGGTATATAGACACGCATTTAGTTATGCCGTGGAGCTCTAAAACACTGGTTGAAGATTTCTGACTATTTAACATAGGTATATAGACACGCATTTAGTTTTTAATGAGATGGTGCTTGTGCAACTCATGTGAATTGTGAACTCATTATTCCCAGTTTCGTGTTACAGTTGTTGCAATTAATAGTAACTAACACGACAGCTGCGTAAAGATGTAATTAATTATTTTTATTATTTGTTCTAATTAGAACAATTTTCACTAATTATCTTAAAGATAATTGTTTTAATTCTGTACTATTTTTTTGTGTTCAGCGATTAACAATTTTTATATATGTACCTAATGAGTATTTAAATTTGTAGTTTTTATTGTATGAGGTAATTCGGATTCGCTAAATTATGTACTGACGTAATGCGGTTGTTCTGAAGCATTTTCCTGTGTATGGGTAATGGAGAATGGGGTAAAGAAGAGTAAAAATTTTGCAACATCCTTAAATACTGTGCTACGCCCATAGATCCACAAAGAATCCTCCCCACCTCTATGGACCATCGGCTACTTAAACGTACGAAACGCGACAGCTCAGCTGTCACTACGAGGCCGTCGTGTAAGCGAGAGACTCCCCAATCCAATTCGACTACAAGCATGTAATGTGGCAATACCTCTTACTAAAATTTAGTTAAGTATATTTACGTATACGAATATTTACATGATACCATTTATGAATGTCCCGAATGACGGCCCATTATTAAGACTGATGACGTTATGACAGTTGTCCGCGCTGGCACGTTACTGGCAGGTGCACAAACTAGCCTGAACTCTATCTTGACGTACCTACAAATAATTTGTACCTCCTCATTTAAATCAAGATAAATATGCAAATATTCGGAAAGCGCGATCTTATCAGTGGCCAAGGCTTTTTGTAAGCGTTAATTCGTTATAATGATAACTGTACCTTATATTCTTTTTTACAGTATAAAGAGGCAAACGAGCAATTTGAGCCATTTTCAGGACCATTGGCGCCCATAGACATCCGTATAGAGGATATACAGAGGCGTTGCCCTCGCTCCTTCTCGCTCCGTGGGTCATATACATATAATAACTATTGCTTAGTAGAGCTGCTTGCATATATTATGTAGCCAAATCGGGCCGGAACTACCGCGAAGGTACCTATCACTTAATCCCGGCGTAAAGTGACAGCTGTGCTGTCGCGTTTCGTGCTGTGTGTATGCAGCCGGTGGCCTATTGAAGGGGAAGGCAGGGAACGCATCGGAATAACCTCTATGCGGATGTCTATGGGCGTCACTGGATCCGATGGCTCGTTTATTGAAACATAAATAAGTAGAATTAAAATATATTTTTTAAGAAACAAACCCCCAAAACATAACAAAAGAAAATCTGCCCCGCGGACTCTAAGTGTGTTAAAATCGACTTTATTGCCTGCTGAGGACGTGTGTCAATTCTCTAAGTATCAAGATTTATCGTTTATAAGTATCAATAATACGTAAATCCGTTTAGTACCACGCGCCACGCACTTTTAAGGCGTTCTTTTATGTAACAGTAATACGTTGACATCGAAGTTGTGTCACACACTAGTTAATTAATCTTATATTTATTTATAGGCTTTGGCATAGCGTAAGCGGGCTTACGAGCAATTGTAGTCCGGTGACTAGGTGTTTTTGTTAAGAGGTAGTGCCACTCCGCATGCGTGCATGCAGCCGCATTATACCGGCATGATCGGGAAGGTGCATGTCGCGTACAACCGGCGTGAAGTGACAGATGTGCAGTCGCGTTTCGTGCGGTGTGTAAGAAGCCGGGGGCCCATGGCGGAGGAGGAAGTAGGAGAATGCATCTACGGAGATGCGGTCTATGGGCGTCGGTAGTCATAAAATTGACTGCGACTGCTCGTTTGCCTCTAGGAGTCGGAGTATAAACTAAAAAAAAGTTTACTACCATTGGCAATGATCAATAGGCTTGGTTGTTTGCTACTAATACTATAAACAAAAATGTTTATCTAGTCCATGGTTTCTCAACCAGTGCCAGTTTTCAGGGGAGGCGTGAAGTATTTGATAATAAAGGTGGAAAGAGCAAATACATTACTAGAGTCATAAATATGGATTGTATATTATGGAGGTAACTATATTTCATTAGGCAGGCATGATCATTTTCACAAGTCGTTAGGGTGGCGCTTTAAAAAGGTTGTGAAACCCTGATCTAGTCTGTCTAACGTATTGGGCTGCATCAGATCCTATTCCATCCACTTTCATTTCACAAAATCACCCCACTGGACGGGATCCTTGTACAAGTTTACGCCACTTGCCGCCAGGTGTATGCACACGCGTACAATAATAATTCCACCGACGTTATCGATGGCGGTTACGTCACAACACCATCAACTGCGGATGCGCGCGCGCACACACATGATAAGTACAATAAATGTAACTGTATATTCCGTTTAATGTGCCAATTTTTTTGTTATAGTATTATGGGACAAACGAGCAATCGCTGTTTTCATGACTACCGACGCCCATGGACATCCGCATAGAGACTACAGGGTGTCCCGTAAATAGTGGATCAACGGAATGTCAGTGATAAAGGGGGATATTATTATACAGATGCGTTGCCCTCCTTCCTCCTCCCCCGTTCCTCCTCCTCCCTCTATAGACCCTAAAGTATTCAATTTCTAAAACACTAGTATTATTGTTAATTTCCTCTCTCACTCCACTAGGTTTACATTTTTTTCTTGTATATTATACATATTTATATCCCTTTGAGATCCGCTCAGAGGTCATGCAGATGCGTAGCCCTCCTTACTCGTCCCCTTTTGTGGCCCCCAGGAGACTTACAGACCGTACGAAACGCGACAGACCTGTCACTTTACTCCGGTGTAGTGTAACGAGAGGTACTGCGACAATCGTATGCGCACCCGCAAATGATCTATAATGAAATGGAGAGAAAAGGAGTACAGCAAGTCTACAAAATGTCTGTGTGTGTTTAGTATAAATCGCCAGGCGGCGTTATTAATTCAAACCACCTGCCAATACTTACCCGCCAATTATTATTATAAGTAGATGTAAGTAGACAACGGAAATGTAGCCCAATACTGATGCTTTTTTATGATAAAGCGGGGCAAACGGTCGGTCAGAGCCATTTTCATGACGATAGACATCCGTATAGAGGCTATACAGATGCGCTGCCCTCCTTTCTTCTCCCTCCTCCATGGGCCACCGGCTTACACCGCACGAAACGCGACAGGACGGCTGGACATTACGCCAGTCTCATGGACCTAATGCTTATAAATGGCAGACCACGATAAACCTTAAGCGTCATATTTATAATCACACAAGCTGCGCCCCGTGGTTTCACCCGCGTAAATTTCGATATCGTGGAAAATCATCCCACGGCATCCCATAGGAACATTTTTTCGGTATAAAAACCTATATTTTAATCCAAGTTACCCTCTATGTGTGTGCCAAATTTCATGGGAATCGGTTCAGCAATTTTAGCGTGGAGGAGTAACAAACAAACCAACATACAAACTTTCACATTTATAATATTAATAAGATTCATTTCTAACTCATACATAATATTGTATGAAATTTATAGAGACGAGATTTTAAGCAACATCTAATAAAATGACTTACTGATACATAAAAATCTCTGTAAATACCCTACAATCTATAGCGAACATATCCCGTACGTGTGATTCCAGCCTTATAGTGTTGCTATACAACAACAAAGTAACATGAACACAAAACCGTGTGGCTTTATGCAAAGCGCACAGAAAAAAATCGAATGACTAATCAGCAACAAAACTGACTTGAAATATTAATGCTGAACCGTTTAGCATTTCGCTACTTTATCATTAGCATGTTCCGAGAAACCGTTAAAAAACCAGATGGCGTATAATAACAGAGCTTGTATATGAAGTAAACATACCAATTTGCAATCATTCCTTTTATGATAATGCTAAACGTGGTTACTTCGAATCTAGTCGCCGCATTATGGTTTCCCATCAAGTTTAAGCCTTTGTTAGTTATAATAAAGTACTTTACGGATCCGCATAAAGCTACATTGTCTTCAACTAGTCGTAACAGAGTTTACGTGCCGTCTTAAAAGTTATTGATACGCTAGTTGTGGATGATACATGGTTGGTAGATGTTTCAAATGCTTATACTTACTTTACTCTTGTTCTCTATGTTATAAATCTTATTTTTGAAACGTAAATACAAAGTAATTTGACAGTTGTATGATTATTAAGGTTTATAAATTTACACTGCTACTTTAGATAACACGAAACTTGTACAATTTCCCCCATTAGTATTGATAGTTACATTCAAAAGTTGTAATAAAAAGTTCAATATTGCTTAAATGGCTTTATTACTCGATCCAATGCAGGATGATAAAGACCAAGGTATACACCTTCGCTATTCATGTTAGATTGATTAAATCAATCAAAACCAATATACTACCTAATTATATACGACCTTTTACGGAATCGATGTGAAACATGAGAAATGTAGATTGTTAATAAGTTACATCAAGTTAACATGAAATACAACCTACATAGTTTGTTTTGCATTAATATTACTTACGGCCATTTGTATTGTATGCGCTAAAGTATTTATGAGTTGGGCTGTTGTCACCTCGCGGGACGGCCTCGTTAAGTATACTGGTTTACGCAGTTTGTACAAGCTCAGGAGCCCTCATTAAAACCGTTAAACAGCAAATTAATAACTTAGACATGGAAAAACGGTGAACAATAAGGCTCATTTTTTACATGCGACGTTCTTGTTTGATATTTAAGTGTTTAAGGACGGGATTTTCGCTCTTTTTGAGGCAATAAAGCTTCTTTAGGTCTATTTAAGAACTCTCAAATTAGTATCAATTTAAGAACTATCAAATATGTTAGTAAGAGGTAGTGCCACGCTGTATTACAGCTGAGCTGGGACGCACCACCTGGGAGGCACCTCGCTTACACGAAACCGGTGTAATGTGACAGCTATGCTGTCGAGTTTCGTGCGG